>JBCJKH010045405.1:27021-57829 GCA_039877255.1 Loriculus beryllinus | reverse complement strand
ATTCTCATTGTCTTAGAACCTCTGCTCTTGTATTCACTCCCATTGGGAAGGAAGAAAGGAGGGAGGAGGGAGGGAGGGAAGCAAGGAGGGAGGAAAGGAGAGAGGGCAAAAAAGGAGGGAAGGAAGGAGGGAAAGGAGGAGCAAAGGAGCCGTTTCTGGCCGTTTCTATCCCATTTTTGCCCATTTGTTACCAGGTAAGCCATTTTTCTGCCATTTCTAACCCATTTCAAACCTTTTTTTTTCCCATTTCTAAACCATTTTTTGGCCAATTCTAACCCCCTTCTGGCCACTCCTAACAACCCATTTTATGCCATTTTTTTGCCACTTCTAACTGATTTTTGACCATTTCTAACCCATTTTAAGCCATTTTGGCTTTTTTTTTTTTTTTTTCTTAAACACATTTTTTCATTTCCAGCACATTTTAATGTCTTGGGTTTTTTTGTTTGGCTTGGTTGGTTGGTTGGTTTGGTTTGGTTTGGTTTTTTTTTTGTGTGTGTATTACTAAGCTGCTTTTGGCCATTTCAAATCTATTTTTGCCAAACTGTAACCCATTTTAACCCTTTTTGGCTATTTCTAAACTGTTTCATGCTTTTCTTTGCTATTTCTAAACTCCTTTTGCCACTTCTAACCCATTTAAAGCCAGTTTTTCCAATTTCTGCCTCTTTTTGGGCCATTTCTAACTCGGCTTAAGCCAGATTTTTCTTCTTCTAACCCATTTTTGCCCATTTGTCACCAGTTTTAAGCCAGTTGTGACTATTTCTAACCCATTTTTTGTCACTTCTAACCTATGTCATTTTTAGCCATTTGTAACCTTTTTATGTCCAATTCTAACCTGTTTTAAGCCACTCTGGCCATTTCTAAACCTTTTTTCCTCATTTCTGATCAGTTTTTTGCTCCTTCAAACATATTTTTGCCCATTTCTTACCCATTTAAAGCCATTTTTTTTCGTTCCTAACCCGTTTTCATATTTCTAAGCTGGTTTTGCCCATTTCTAACCCATTTTAAGCCGTTTTTTGCCACTTGTAACCAATTTTTGACCGTTTCTTTACCGTTATGGGGCATTTTGGCTTTTTTTTCAACACATTTTTTGCCATTTCTAGCCCATTTATTTCTTCGTCACCCCCCCGGCTCCCATTGGCTGAGGCGCCTGTCAGTCAAGTCCGGACCCGCCCCGGCTCCGCCCCCTTACGTCACCGCCCCCCCACGGCTCCCATTGCCTGAGGTGCCTTTCCCCATTTCTAAGCCGGTTTTGCCCATTTCTAACCCATGTTAACCCGGTTTTTGCCGCTTGTAACTAATTTTTGACCATTTCTAAACCGTTTGAGGGCATTTTGGCTTTCTTTTTCTTTTCTAACACATTTTTTCCCATTTCTAGCCCATTTATTTTAATTGGTTTTGTATTTCTAAGCCAGTTTTGGCCATTTCCAATTCATTCTTGACCCATTCTAACCCATTTTAACCCTTTTTTGATATTTTGCCCATTTCCAATTCATTCTTGCCTCATTCTAACCCATTTTAACCCTTTTTTAATATTTCCGACGCACTTATGCCCATTTCTCAACCGTTTTAGGCTTTTACTTGCTATTTGTAAACTCTTTGTGCCGTTTCTAAACTATTTTTCTACATTTCTAACCTCTTTTAAGCCATTTTAGTCTATGGCTAAGCAATGTAGCCCACCAGTCACTCTTAGTCCGTCCCTTCCGCCGCCCTGATTGGTTCAACGCCAGACGTGAAGTCCCCTTTCTACACCGCCTGCAGTACCGGATATTGGCCACACGGTGGCAGCACCGATCGTCTCCCAGCGCCAGACCTCTGCTTCCCCACGGGGATTGCCGCGTTTTGGACACACGATAGCACCCGAAAGCCGCTTTCCCCCCCGTCACCACCGCACGTGCTCCCATCACCACCCGCTTCAGGTCCCTTCCCTCACCGACTACACCTCCTGTGCTGTCCTTAATCGCTTCAGCCACCACAGTCACCCCTCACCCCTCCGGTACCTGCTCACTTCCAAGCTCCCCACACAAGGAAGGAAGGAAGAGGAGTTTACATGCAAGGGGTCTGGTGCATCTGCTTCTTCATGGCATCCTGCTGGGAAAACCACTGATGTTTGCCACCACGGTGCTACTGTGGCATCTACAGTGCCTTCAGCCTCTGCCATGCCTCTTCCTCCAAGCTCTGTTAAGGGTCTGGAAGAAGCCTGATACTTGTTGAGCTGCTGGAGGAAACAAGCCTACCCTGTCGCCTGCCTTTAACGCTGCCTGCTGCAGCACATGGCTTTGCACCCCACCTCATGCAGTCCTGGATTCTTGGCTGTTCTCTCACTTCTACCATGAGAACTGAGGTCACGTTCTTTCTTGACTGTGGCCAGAAAAAAATAGGTGGCACAAGGTATGCAGGTATCAGTCCCTATGACCGCTGACAAATCTCAAGGAACTTATGTGGATTATGCTGGAAGCATATTCCTAGAGATATTGTTCATGTTTATAAAGTCTTCTGGGGTGAGCATTGCTCAATGGAAAAACAGCATACAAATTTAACAAAAGCCATGCTGCAAAAATGTAAAAAAAATAATTCTCCCACAGGAACTGAAAGGCATTTCATACATGTCCAATGAGACATTAAAAATAATTATGTGGAAGAGTAATAGCTCCCTTGGTTGTTTTAATATATTTTTGTCTACAAACAAGAAACGTTCTCTAAACTGCTGCCTTGGCTTGGCTTGAAAGGTCTCTCAAACAAAAGCCCTTCAAGTGACCCTTAGATTATTAAAGCTCAGTAACAATGAATGTGGATCTCAGTTCAAACAAAGACCGTAAAAATAAAAAGACAGCAGTTTCGGTCTTGTAAAGAGTATGCCTCAATACACTGGCAACACACAGAATGTATTTTTGATCAACAGTTGTACCTTCTCTGAACAAAACCAAAGCGTTTTGTCTGATGTTTTCAACATTGTTTTTCTCTCAAACAATAACTGCAAATAGACTCACTTGTAGCACAAATGGAAAGGTTGGATGCCGTGTCTGAATTTAAACTTCTCAGAGTTCATTCAGAGAGCACTTCAGATCACAAAGGTGGGGGGTTTTTTACTCTATTCTTAATGATTTTTCCTCCAAAACTTGCTAGATGTCATTAGTATCAGCTGAAAGGTTTGTAGCAAACAAAAAATGCCAGCAATGCCAAATTACAAAGCTTAAACACACTAATCTGTGTCTCCCATGAGAAAGATACAAAGGTTGAGATGTTCAGTGACAGACATTGATGTCAGATGCCAAAGCAGGAAAAACAAACATAGGAGTGGGGAGAGATATATAGGCCCTATAGAATAGCTTGTTTTGAAAGTCATATGTCATTTAAATGGTCTTTATAACCAAAGAAGTTAACTAATAATATTTTTTTTGTGCAGTTTGCTGGCAGAACATACCCTTCTGCCAGTCTATAGAGTCAGTTTTGCACTTGTGAACTGTTGAGTCCACAAAGAAAAAGAGACAGCTTTCTGGTATCCGTTTCATTGCTGTGAGTGCCCACAGCTGTTCACTGCATTCCCGCCAAGCACAGGCCAAAAAGGATGTTGCCAAAGCAAGTGGACCATACAAAACATCAGAATGATCACAGTTCCATCTCCTTTGTAAGGATGTTCCATCTCCTACGACTTACTCTTGCAGCCAGTGGAAGAACTGAAGAAGGACTATAGCTATAGCTGGGAAATGAGGACAACCTCCCTAAGGAACAGTAGTCACCTGTCCTTTCCACCTCTCACCAGAACATTACCAGTTGTTCTTGATTTCCATGTGTGCTCCCACTCTCTTTCCTTTAGGAGCAGCAGCCCAGTTCTCCCATCTCTGTGGCACACCTTTCAAATTTGCTTCATGAGTTCCATTTGCTACTAATAACACAGTGGCATCAGGCAGACAAAAGTGCTTAGCCATTTCTTAGCTGGGTAGGCCACGCCATAATAAACTCTGTGATGTTTCCACTATGGAAGTTCACTACCACTAAGAGTACTGGTAGAGCTGAGCAGGTGGATAAAAAATGAACATGTTTTCCCCAGACACCCCCCACCCCCCGACACATTAAAATGGCAGACAATGGCTGTATAGAAATGATACCTCTCCTTTGCTGTGGCCAACCAATCTTGCCTCTCCTTTGCTTAATTTCTGAACACAGGGCTCAAATGGTTTGATATTTGCAATAGAGATATTACATACAAACGTGTCCATCTGTGTTAACAGCTTGGAAGCTGTAACATCACTTCTCTACATGGGATGCTTAATGACTGGAACTGGATTAGTATCCTTGCTGACCAAAGCTTTCTATTCAACCTATTTCTATTCAGAGCAGTAAATTAGCTACCTTTGTGTTATGCCTGATTCCTGCCCAGGGGGTTAGGGAGATATTTGTTCTGCATAACCATGGCAACAAAGTTGGCAATTAGCACCAAGTTTGACTATTCCTGTGAACAGGAATTACCTTGTGAACTCCATTTATCAGTCACTAAGCAGCCAGCAGTTTGACAGTGATGCATGTAATACCATGATGCATTTAATACTGTGAAGACTGGATTTGAATACAGTAATAAAAAAGGACACTATAACCTATCAATCTACCTCTTTCTCACTTTCTCCAGTGTTTTGAGACATTTGTACTTTCTTTTGGATTTAGTGAGCACCTCTTTGCTCTCACATTGCAAAGACTAATGCATCAAAGCTCACCTGCAGCATGGAGCGATCACATAGTTCCCTGAAGGTACAACTTCTCTTAGTACATTTTATACAATACATTAAATGAAAAACAGGACAAAAATTAGTAAGTATATGTTGGAGGAAAATGTTTCTGAATTCAATCTGGAAATGAAGACAGATTAAAAGATGACATGTAATTTACTGAATAGATTAATAGTTTATAATGCCATTACCAATGTTCCTCAAAGCACTGATTTAATGAGAATTCCCAACCCATAAAGGCAGGAACCTTCTCTCTGTTCTGTGTTTATACGGTGCTTAGAAGAGTATGGCACTGCTCTGACACCAAGGTTCCTAGGTGCTTCAGTGGTACAAATGAACAATAGCAGCAGATGAAAACTGATTATTAGAAAATCTTAATGCTTAACAGCTTATCTTGACATCTGGTACAAAGAAACCAGGGCTTGGATTTCAACATTAATTCTTCTCAGAGTTACTGATCGCTTTTGCCAGTTGCATAATTTTTATAATTGGTAAAACTCTTGTTACTCGAAAGTTAGATATATGATGGTAGCTTTATTGCCCTCAGTATTTATCTTTTTATTACTGTCATTTCTGTATAGAAGTGTAGTAACAGAAAAGAAACCCTCATCACTTTGAGTCTCTGAAAAAAACAAGATCACTTGCAACACAACTACAAATTACTGTTTGCAATTGTAGAATGAGTTAGCAAAAGGAAGATGAAATTGAGAGAAACTGGGTCTAGTGAATGAACTATTTATGAATTTAAGAGTAGTCTTTTCTTCATGAGGATGGACAATCAAGTAATGTTGATGGTTGCTCTGCTCATAAAGAGGAAAACTAAATACCTTTATCATGAAATATAACATGGCAATACATGCCAGAAGACTCCATCCTGATATTCTATTTTTTGCTATTAACAAAAAAGCCCAAACAGAAGCATGTGTGTTCGAGGAAATGGCAAACTAGGACTTGTCATTTCAAAAATACTTAAGGTGCCCTTAGCCATTTCTTTAGAATATTTTATCTTCTGAATTGACTAAAGCTACCTAACACATGAAACCATGCTAAGGTGAGGAGAAAACCATGTTTGGACCTATACCCTTTAAGAAGTCAGCAAAGTCTTAAAGATACCATGTATTTCTCTCACAAAGGCAACATTTGGGTGATGCATCAAATAAATACAGAGGAAAAGAGGGATATGAAGGGAATAGCCTCATGATAGCAAAAATTCTGTGAAGCAAACATAAGCCAGGCAGGACTAGCTGTGCCATGCTTTGCTTGCAAAATACAGAAAGAAACAAACCCAAAGCTACTTTTTAAAACAAATTATGCACAACCTGACAGAAAAGTACTAAAATGCCTAACCCATCATTTCATACACACACTCAGTTTGATCCAAGCAGTTAACAATTCTTGGAAAACAAAGCAAAAATATTTTATCTTGGGTCAAGCAATGCATTTGAAGGCAGGTTCCCTTAGGAAACAAGGCTTGTGTGATTGCACTGCCAGTCCATCTGTCTCTTGAATAACTTCTCAACTTCAGCCCCCTTTCAGCCAAATTCTGTACAGAAATGACATTCCCAGCAGCGCTAAGTGTGCACAAAGTTCAAGAAACTGGCAGCTCAAAGAAACAAAGGGATCTAAAGTAGTGCCCCCACTAAAGAAGCACAGCCATGTGAGCTCAGCAGTAATTTGCAGTTTGGTTCCCTCTGGCCAATCTGACTCATCAGAATAAACTACAACATTGCCCAGCTGTTATCTGGGGAGAAGTAAGGGAAGTGAGGGGAGTGGGAGTGGAGGGAATCACAGGGGACATGTGAGGAGCAAGAGATGGGGGGGAGGGGGCAAAATGCTCAGAGGCACATATTCAAATCCAGGCAGCTAGGATTCATTAGTTGCACTGTCCCAGAACAACTTGTTTCTATTTGTTTCAGTTCAGCCAAGAAACTATGAAAAGGAGTTACTTGCACAGCTCAGCGGATACTGGGCTTTCAACACCTCTGGTTGCTGGCATTTCAGATGCTGCTTCCAGCCATGGAGGCTTGTGCAGGTAGAAGATTTGATCTGTTCTCAGCAAGACAAATTGAAGATTTACTTTGGCAGAGGAAGAAAAAGATGCATAATAACACTGATCTAGAGGTGCAACAAACATCAGGTTGCTTTAAGTACTTCAGAGAAGAGCTTGTACCCTTCCAAAGGAGATATTTTCTGCTTCTTTTCATCTGCACCACTGTCTCCTATAAACCAATCTTTTACTCTGCTTGGGAATAGTAGAACGTGTGATTAAAGACAGAGTTTACTAAATGTTGAATTAGTTGGGATTGATTTAACCATCTAGACTTTTACTTGTGCTCAGGATAATGTGTTGAACTTTGAAGTTGTTTGATGCTATTTTTTCTAAGCAGTATGTAAACTGATTCTCTTTTATTTCCTATTAAGGATCCCATAAAAAGTTGTCCCATGACATACACAAAAGGAGGCCGGGGAGAAAAGAAAACCCAGCTGACAGAAACCACCCCAGATGTATTTGTGACATCAATTCCTTGCTCTGTCAAAAACTGACTACATGATATGAAACTGATAACCCAGATCACTCCAGAATACACAGTCTTACAAAAAAAGTTTCAGCCTTCTCAGTCTCAGTTTTCAGTTTTTCCATGTGACACAAACTCTGCTGTAATGGTACTCTCCATTCCTGAGAATCATTAAGCATGCAGTGACATCCAAAATCAGCTTTAATTTTGCTCTAGGCAGGGCACAGAGACAGCCATCAGCAGGGGGCCTGAAAAGGGCAGAAGTGGAATTATCATGGAAGGAGTGAGTTCTCGTGTTTATCAGATGAGCAGCTGTCACTTAAAATTCCAGTTCTTATTTCTAACAAAACCATCCTTAAAGGAGTGGTACAAACCCTCAGAAAGGCTTTGCTGGTTCCAAACGCAGAGATCTAACTCTTCCATGGTTTTCTCCAAAAACTAGCAGTAGTTGAGGTTCCCAAAGCACAAGTTCAATATCCATGGGAAGGAGAAGTCTGGACTGTTCTTCAACGTCTTGCTAGCTATGGGTTGGGACCAGTAGCACTTGGAGCTAAACCCCCTTGATAAAAGTTTCCCATCATAGCAGCTGTGTCTCTCTAAACTGCCTGGAGGTACCTGCTTGTCCTGAAGACCTGGCAATGAGTTACCCATGTGGGCCTCTGGGAGTTTCTTCTTCGTTGCAGTTGAGATGTGGGAGCAGAAAAGAACAAGCAAGACTGGTATGTGCCCAGGTATCACCCAGAATAAATGGCCAAAGCACACTGCAGAGAGGAAAAGGATATTGCTTATTCAGTTCAGATGTAACGTGGCACTATGAAAGAAAGAAAAGCAGCAGGATTTGCCCTCTGGGAAGTTTTAGTAGGTGATTTCATCATGTGTATTGCAGCATTCTGCAGAGTTAAGAGGAAAGGTGAGGTGCATGAGCCAGAAAGGACCACGCAGACTCACTGGCAGAATGACCTGGGTGCAGCCACATTGCAATACAGCAAAACAGTCTTTGCTGAAGAGGCTTCAGAGTTGTTTCAGGAGTGTGAAGGGATGCAAAGGTTTGGGAGGAAGCTAAAGATGGCTGTATTCACTCTCCTGCCATCATCTCCTGTACTGGGTATGTCAGACATCTCTCTTCTCTGTTCTCTAGATGCTACTTAATGGGTTGTGTAAGTAAAAACGTTAACAATAAGGTAGTCTCGGCAGTGAGGAGTGAGCTTTCATACCAGAGAATCCACAGCTGCTTTTTGGTAGTGTTTCCCATTGCTGCTCTTTCATCTAGACAGCCATATTCACAGAGCTCTAACTTGTACCTATGAGAACTGTATGCCCAAGAAAGCCCAAACCATTTTCTGTTGGCTCCATTCATCTGGCATTTATGTTCTTAGATATCCTGTTATCCAGACAAGGACTCTGACAGGGCTAAGCAACTCCACAGCAAGCAAATAAATCCAGAGTACATCAGCATCTCATATATCAGTGTCTCTCAATCCACCGCTGACTTCCTACACTTTCAAAACAGATCCAAGAAGAGAAACCAGCTAAAAGAGTGCCCCATGTAAGATAAAGAACCCCTAGCTTGGAAGGCAAGCAGGATTACACAGGCATGAACTTCAGCTGCAGACCTACCTTATTCAGTAGCACCCAGGGCTGCAGAAAAGGAAAAGAAAACAGGGTATTACAAGGCAGGTAAGCATGCATTTGAAGCATTACCTCATTTTTGCTGACCAAGGCTTAATGAATCATAACTCAGAATTGTTTGGAACTGAGGTGCAATTAATGTTAACCTGCTCTTTAGCAGATGATAAGGAGAGGCTGTGCTTCACAAAAGGAACGCTGCCATGGCTCTCTGCACAGTAACTGCAACCAGAAATGCCCAAAACCTAACCTGATTTTGACACAAATCCTTCCGTGAGTCTGCCACTGGCCTTCATTACTCTGGGTTTCCTACTGATTAGTATGTGAGCGACAGTGCTGGGGCTAGTGTACAGCACAGCATAGGTCATCCTGCAGCTTTCTGGATCATGTGTGGTAGCATCAGGTAACCTCCTTAGAAATTAAGCTTTAATTGAACTTGAGTGACTAATATGTTCAAACCAGAAACTTTCCTGTGGGTTTTAAAAATTTAATTATATTCCACTCCCAAATTTTCCTAGCGCTACTCATTGAAAATACACAGCTGCACTGGTGAAGCTGTCAGTGAAAGGAAGCTAGAGGTTTTGGCAGCTGCACAGAGGGGAAGAGGTGAGGCCCTGTATTCATAAGAAGGCATTGGAGACAGTTTGGGTTTGGAGATCTCTGGAGTCTGATGACATTTCTGGCGATCTGAAGAAAACTTATTTCATCCCCACCCTTGTGTGTATAATGCAGAGGTGACTCGATTACAAGGCAGAGGGTCTTTGTCCCAGCTCTTAAAGTGACATGCAATGTGACCATATCCAAAACAGGGCTTGGTTCCTACCTCCATCTGTAAAACAGAGGAGATGCACTTTCCAAGATTAACATCAAGATCTGGAGCAGTTTGGGAGGAGAGTTCTTACTTCTAGGAAACAGATGTGTTTGAGCTCAAAAGTGCTTAAAGCATGTGCTGATGTTCCCAGCATGGATTGTAGCTCAGGAGCATTGCATACACAATTCTGAGGCAAATGATCTTCTCAGGAAAGAACATGTTCATCATACAAGCCACTCTGAAGAAGCAACACTGAGCAAAAGAGCAGCCTTCCTGGTAGGCATTTTCCTTTGCATGCCACAGAAATACTTCTGCTCTCTTTGAAGAAAAGCTCATATTTTTCTACATTTATAGAGCCCCTGTCACTGGGGAGGGAGCCAGCAGCCTGGTACCAAGGCACTGTCACAGAACAAAACAGTAACAGAAATAATAATTCTTTAGGGAATTTATTTTCAACCTATATTTTAGACACTTAAAACGTAACAGAGAAGTAAAATCTGCAAGACATACCAATATCCTCTAAATAATTTCCTGGGATTGTGAAATACCACGGAGAAAAAAGAGAAACAAAATCACCACTTTCAAAACAAGGCTGCATGAATAAAATGGGACTTTCCTGTGCAAAAGATGCCATTTCGCTACAGTGGGTGAGAAGTGGTATATATAAAGTATTAACTAGCATTCTTACTGCTGTTGTTTGAGCTGTCTACACTATGCAGCAGAGAAATATCTCTTTCCCAGCCATACAGCAAGACACTTGTGGCACAGAAAAGCCAGCTTTCAAAGCACAACTGTACAGGAAGAGGTTCCATATCAAAGTCACATAGCAATGTCAGTGAGAATGTAATGCTATCAGCCTTGAAGAGCATTGCAGTTGATATGACTATTTTATCCCTGAACTATCCTCAGGAACATATGTGAACTATGGATACTCATAAAGTTTCTCCTGTTCAGAGCTTTTCTCCAACCACTTCCTGGGAGGGGGGGGATATTCTGCAGTTCACATTGCAGTATGCAATTATACAGGTACTACAAGATATTGAATAATCCAAATAAAATCATGAGACAAAATAAAGACACATTATTGAGGGGAAGAGATTCACGGCATCTCCAAGATATAGCAGTGGCTAACCCAGGGAACAGCTTTCACTGAGGAGTGGTTATGGTAGCAGGGAGGAGCTGTCTCCACAGACCCTCCATAAGGAGGAAAAAGTTCCACATTTCACAAACCTGAGCTAGCGACTGCTCAGAAGCACAGGGATGACAATGTACCTCTCACAGCAGAGGGTCCAGCTACGAAAAGTATCTTCTCTAAAATCTTGCCACTCCTCCTCACAGCTTCTGCAGTAATGATGTTACTATTGTCAGTTTTGAAGCACTGTGCCTTACACACACTGTGCAGGTGTAGATGAACTGGAGATATCCAAGTTGCTGTTAATTGGTATCCACTGTTTCAGTGAATATGAGAGAAAAACAGTGCATGTGCTCTGACTGACACTGTGAAATCCCCCTCTTTCCTGCTGTGTAGAACTGCCCCCCTCAAGCTCTCCTTGATGTAGTAATGTAATGTGCAGCTTTCAGCACTGTACATAAACGAGAGAAACAAAACAGGTTTATCAAAAAGTTACTCTGACCCATCCTTGGAACCAAATCAAAGAGCACCTAATAGCAGCAGCAGGTCTCTAAGAAGAAAACAAAGCCAAACGAGTTTAAAATAGATCCAAACAAGAATACATGGGGGTTTTTCTGTTGTGGTCATTGCCAGTCAGATTATGATTGGTTGCAAATGTTAAGGGCTCTTGAGTTGCTCTAGTCCTTAATCCATCAAATTGGTCATCACTAGGTGCCAAGCAATGACCTCAGTCAAAAGCTATAAATCACTGCTCAGTTACAGAACCAAGCCTGCAAGCTCCCTTAAGCACTGCTCCTCTCAGCACTTGTGAAGAGGAAAGACAGATTGACTAGGGTTTTGGATTAGGTGATTTAATGGAGGAAGACAAAAAAGCTCTCAAACCCAAGTACCAAATGTTGCATTAGCAGAAGCTGGCACGAAACACATGAATTAAAAAAAAAAAGATAAAAAAATTGCCAGACTCTGTACTTTGCATGTGGGTTAACAGCTGAAAATCTGCTTACAGTGTGGTCCCAGTGAAAGAGTCAAAGCAGTATAAGAAGTTAAAGCTATTCCTCTTGTTGCTAAATCCTCCTTAGGTTCACACGCCAACTCTCAGTTACTACACTTTGTAAAGAATGCCTAATCCATGTGCTGTTCACCAACAAATAGCATTGCAAATTCCCAGAAAGTTCATATTCCATTCAGAAGAAGAGGAATAATTTCCTGTAGTCTATTTGACACAGTAACAAAGATGCTGAAGCTTTTTAAGTATGAAAGTTAATGCATCTTTAATAACATAAATAAAGCAGGTGTCCACTTACAGAGCATTTTTCAGTAGGAACTGAATAGTAAAAGGGACCTTAAACAACCCTGGTGTTGTAAGGATTATGAGGAGCTAAGAAAATGCAATGGGAGGAGGGAGAAAGGAACATTTAAACCAATAGAGCATAAATGTGGTCACATTTTTCAAAACTGAGCACTTTACAGCAAACTGTTTTCTGTGGTAGGACATCTTTCATTAAGCCTTCCACCATCCCTCTCTCTTCTAGTAACTGTTAGCTTGTTTTTTCAGATATTTTTATATATATATGTTTATGGAATACATATAAATGACACTAAGTAACAGAATTATAAATTACAGTAAACACACACATTGAGGTGCTGTACAGTTAAATACAAATATCTCCAAGGCAGTTTGGAGCTGAAGACTCTGGCTGCAGTAATAATAACCTACAAAAATACTAATTCTCGCAAGCTTTTTGCACATCCCAGATTAGAATGCAGCAATTATAGAAGAGGCCAATCAGATTATTCATTCAAACATAAATACGGGGGTCAGTCCTTATGGGAACGGACTGTATTTTGGCAATGAAATCTTACTTCTCACAGTCCAAAGTATTATCTGAAATGATAACTCATCAGAATGAAAGGCACTGGCAAAGTAAGTGTGTGTGTGGGGGACGTTGGAGTTTGCTTACAATTTTATTTTTAAATGCTTTTGGCAGTTAACTCCTTCATTTTAAAAATTCCATTACATTTAGGTGAAATTGCCTTCTATGCTGAAAGGACTTCAAGCAATGCGGGGAGATTTACTCCTTTCTGTTTCAGTTTCAGAAGCTCCTAGGGAACGAAACCCTGCACAGTGGGGATAAGGTGACTTGCTTTCGTGTCAGGATGCTCTGCCTCGCAAACCATGGTAGGGCAGAATCAGCTCCCTCAGACCACAAGACCCTTGCTCCAGTATTGCCACTGGGTCAGATCTAGTCATAGGGTAACTGAACCCCCCAAGGTTTATGGTGGAACTTTTTCAGCAACGTATTGAACACCCACTGGCTGTAGAAAGCCTGAGTTTTGACCCAAGGGGCTCACGACACAAGGCAATTTAATATATACAACTGCCAATGCAACACAGTGTCTTTTGTGGCAGAGAAGATAAAAATAGCAAAGAAACAACAGCTCTGTCCTTTTAATGAAAGTCTGGCAGTTTTCCAGTAGAGACTTAGGTACTTTTTGTACTTTGGGGGAAGAAAGTGGTGGGATGTGGTCCAAAACTGGTCATACAAACAAGAGAAATATGGAATAAGAGGCTGAGCTGAAGCAGCCAAAGTGGTACCACCAGCTGCAGCCCCATTAATTAACATTCTGCGGTATGTAGCTGTAAGAATGACCCTGATACTTGCTGAACACAACCAGATAACTTTTACAGAGCAGCTATGCTTTTCTTACTGAGGTATATTTATCCAAGAAGTACCTTGCACATTTCCCTCCATCTCACAGGGCAGTAAATTAGTTCTAATTGCAAAGGTATGTAGTAAAAGCTGTGCTCAGCCTTCGGCAGCATTTGAAGATTTATTTTACAGTTTTAGGTTTTCTCTGGATGGCTGAAATTAGGGGGAGAGAAACATGACATAAAATGCAGATTTTATAGACCTATTAAATTACCTTCCTTCAGATAAATAAGTGTTTCTCTGCAATTTAAACAATGTAACCAAAAACTACGGCTCTGTGGCTGACAATGCAGTGCACTAGAATATAGATTTCTTCCTTTGTTTGCAGCTCTTTCAATTTGGAAAGAAAGACAATTTTATCTGCTTAAAGGGGAAAAATACGACAGCTACAATAAACTATCCTAAGATACCCGAGCCCTAGTTTTATGAATCATTTTGAAAAAAGTACTGATACAGAGCAAAATTCCACAATACCATTGACCACACTGCCTTGTGCAAAGAGTAGCAACAGCCTGCACACGAGCTAGGGGAGTCACTGGGTACAATCCTAAAGTGGAAAGAGCCCCAGGATTTGGGATCCTTACTCTCTGCCAGGTATCATCAGCTGGATGAAGTCTTCAGTCACTGTGTGGCATTCAGTCATGCTCTAAATCCTCTTCTGCAAATATTAATTTTCTTTGTCCCTGCTGTAGCCTGCTGATCCCCTGTTCCTGCTACAAGTGAACCCCCACACTAATATCAATCAGAGAACATCAACTACCCACATCTGCTACTCACTGCTTTCAGTGCCAGGTTGTTCCAGTAGTTGTAAACTTGACAATCAGCCTGAGGATTTAATCTTGAATCAAGGCCATTTGCTGGTCCAAGAAACCAATGTCTATATCAGACTGAGCAGAATACAACTGTGCAGATGGTGAACACTTCATGTGGATTTCATTTAGCAATGAGCTACCTGTTTCTGTTGAGAGATCTCATGTACAGAGGAAATGATGTTTTCTAGTTTCTCAGTAGCTGCCAGAAAGGAACTGTATCCTCTGACCAAAACCGAGCACCTCCATGCATGACAATAAATATGTAGTCTTGCAAAGGAAATAAACAGAAAACAGTCACCTAACTCTAGGCCAAACAAAAGAAATGACAGGAGAAGCTTTTCGGACTGTCTGGTTCTTCCGAGAATGCAGCTGTGCATTCCAGCGGGCAGCAAGAATGTGGGTTTTTCCATTTATGCTGATCACAAGCTTTATTACATTCTCGGCAGAAGTACTAACCCGCCTCACTAACCCCTCACCCTCCATATATGGCTCAACTAGATCCTGTTTAACAAAGTTAACACTACTGTTTATGAAAAAACAGAATTAAACAAAGGTTCTTTAAAAGTCTTCTAATGATAACCAGCATCACAGGACAGAAAAATAAACCTCTTAGGAACACACACTTCTTTTTCTGCCTGTACAAGTGTGAATTTACTGGGCACAGCTGATACGTCAGGATCTCTTCAACTCCTACTACTTTCAGGTGTAACAGAATCTGATAATTCTGTCAACTGATAAAAACTATCTCATTCTTTATGCCTACTTAATATGAGCAGTAAGGATCAGTCACAAAGCCTCCCCAGATCCTTCTGTTACTGTATGTTTTTCTGTCTCTGCAAAGAGTCACAAAGAGTTGGCTCTTCTAGTGTTCTCACCTTTGGCTGAAACCTGCTTGTGCTGATGCCTATGTGAACAAAGGCATGCCAGGGAGCTCCTGAGGAGAACCCCACTGAGCTGCTACCTACCATGATTGTTGGAGACACAACTAATCCTAGAGCTAATAACTAAACTAGTGCAAAAGGTTCTTGAAACTCATTATTACTGCCAAACAGCACAGAGCTTAAATAGCATCTCTATTTTCCTCAAGTACACTGCATTAAAACCAGATCCTCCCGTTATCTTCTGAGACAGCATTGCAGAAAAAGAAGCCAAAAAATCAAAAGAACTTTTGTTGTTGCCAGCTTGTAATGACATGACAAAAACAACCAGTGAGATGAGAAGATTCACAACACAATGTGCTGTTATCCCTCCCTCTAGCTGACTTTCAAAATGCACGGTTTGCTGATTTCAAAAGCGAGTTGATCATTAGGAAAATGCCCAATCCACTACCTCTCTCTAATGGCATGCAGTACAAGTGTGGCCAGCTTCACGTCTCTGCCATATTTTCTAAACGATGTTCAAAGGATGACACAGGCAGAAACTGCAATAAGTGTCTTCACAAGACAGTCACTGATACTTGCTGAAAGCTCTACCTCCCCTCAGAGAAAGTCCCTACCTGGTGCATCAGTAGATGGCTCCTAACTCTCTTTAGGACAATACAGTTTAAAGTTAGAGTTCTGCCACCTCTCAAAGAAAAAGGTGTTTCACCTTTTTAACTATCTACAGAAGTCTCTCTCCCCCTTTCAAGGGGACCTGGAAAAAGCAGAAGAACTAACAGAAAAAAACCCAAACCAAAACAAAGAAAGAATAGGACATAAAAATAAAATTTATTGCCTCCAAATCTGTCCATTCTTTATTTACTTTTCAATAATGGTTACATGTCTATTCTGCAGAGTTAAGCATCAGAAAAAAAAACATATAAACCATCTTCATTGCATACAGCAAAAAATTATCTAAGTATTTCACCTTAGATATGCAAGTATCCACTTATATTTTAGAACTGAAGGCAACAAAGACAGTCAGTTTTATTCCATGCACAGCAATTACTCCAGCTGTCAGCACAAGTCACTTTTACTGCTAAAGCAAGTGTGAAGCATCAAGCAGATCCCACAAAAACAACACAAGTTTATTTTAAAAGACCACACTTTCTGTTCTGTAGTCCTTCACCACTGTCACCCAAGGAATAGCAAATTCCCAAGCAGAATTAAAGGGCATGGAAATGCAATGCATTCATGAAAGCAGTCTATTTCCTTAGCACTGAGGTGAATCAAAGTTAGTGCCAAGTCTCAAAAATGATAACAGATCTTTCACAGCTCTCCCATCCTTTGCTGTGCAGAGGGAAATCCTGCTGCTGGCGTAGGCAACATGGGTTCTGATATTGACTCCAGTGGAAGCCAGAACCATATCCATTTTTTATTACCTAAGCCCACTAGCCCAAAATGTAGCCTTTTGTGATTAGTTTTCACCAGTAAAAAGGGGTGTTCAGCACTTGCGCTATTGCATTGAGTTTTTCAACTAATTACCTGTTATGCTAGATACTACTCAGACTGTGATTTCTCTGTCATGCAGGTATGTATATTGCTGGAAATGTCACACTTTGGATAATTCATCAGTAGAAAAATGGCAACACTAATTTAATCCCAACAACTCCAGAAGTCTCATTTTCTTTAAAACAAACCACAAAGATAAAACCTAAAAATCAAAGTTTAAAGTGGATGCAAAAGGTGTTACCAAAAAAAAAATCTCTTCTGGATTTTGCTCCAGATCACACTGATTTAAATACTGTATATTCCTACTGCTTCTCTTGGCTTCCTCAGCCTTTACACCTGAATAAATCCTATAGCAACAACATCATGTTTGTCTGAGCAGTTTAATCAGCACTTGCTGTAAAAATGCAGGTCGTGTGTCATACAAGCATAACAGATTACAGACCCGCCCCCCAAAAAACAACAAATCAAACATCTAAATAAATCATATGTCAGCCAAACTCAGGATGAATACTTATAGCTCGCCTACCATAGAAGCCATTTTACATGAAGTAGGGTAATGTATAAACAAAGTGCTTTATCTTGGGTATGACTGGAAGCTCCCAAGATTGTAACGTCCCTTAAGATAACATTCCAAACCCATCCTTTAAAGTTTTCAGCCAAGAATTTGTTTCTATTTTTTTGTTTGCTCTTGGCAAAAGGAAACTCTACTTCAGGCGAAGTTTTCCCTCTCATCCAGTGCCACTACCACTCCCCCATTTTCTGCCAAAGAAAAAATACAAGTGTTTTGAAAACCAAAACGACAAGTAACTGGATATAGCTGCTCTTTGTTGCTGTTTCTTTATCATACACACCACAAGGTATCATAAGCCAGCTCATTAAAAACACAAATAATAAGACAACTTTATCTACAACTGGATCTTACCCTGCAGTTCCCAATCAGGTATTCCAGATGCTGCAGGCTGATCTGAGAAGCCAACACCCGCACAGGAAGGCTGGTTCCTAGCCTAGGATGACAGACACCTGAGACCCTCTCTGCACAGACCAGCAGGCTCAGGATTTAGTACCAGCATAACTCTGTGGCTGCAATACCTCTTGAAAATACAGTACTTGCTCAGATGAGTAACAAATGTAACTTACTTTCCCACTCAAGATTGTGGGCTGTTTTACCATGCAGAGCAGTACCTGATAGAGCTTTAAAAATCCTAAGGACTTATATCACTACTGTCTCCCCAAACTGTCTATAGGCCACTAGGAACACCTCTAGTTCCCAACAGACCCCCTTACTTCCAATCTGCACTATGTGATGAGGTCACTTACTGAGCATGACCATTAATAAAAGCACAGAAGGGAGATTTTGGGGTGTGTCCCCTTCCTACTTTATCAGCTGTGGGGATTTTCTAATCACTTTATACTGCTATAGCACTCTACTAAGGTTCATCTCAGTTTCTTAGGGGAAGAAAAAGCTGCTTCAGGGTAAACAAAAAGCTAATGCTCAGCAGTTTTGAAATAACAGTTACAATTAACATCACTCTTCCTTGTACTTTGTAAAAAGAAGATGTTGCAAAAACAACATTTCCCCTTCTTTTTTCTCTAATAGCCACACCTACATATGACACTAAAGTAAATACTATATATCACTACAAAAGTTAAGTCCTCATTCAGCTTTGTTAAGCAACACCAGAATAAGGCTACATCACTGTAAAAAAAAAACCCCTTTTTTGTTTAATTTTGCCTCAGTTTAAGTCCTTACAGTTCACAAAATTGAACCTTTTAGAGAGATTCAGATACAGGCTGTACAGAAATGCTCTTTAAAAAAGCAAGCATATAACTGAATGATACTAAAGTCTTGTAGTAAATCTGTGCTGTGGCGAGATAAGCACGGGGTCTGTGTGCAAGCGTGTGTGAATGTTTGTGTAAGCCTCATGGTGCTGCTTGTAGTCTCCTGATTGATGGAGCCTGGTTCGTGCTCTGCCGAGAGTCAGCATTTGTGTTTTCAGAAAGATTTGCTGTATTTTGTCTCCTGTCTTTGGGATACTCAGGGGGGAAAAGCCGTTAGTTCAGTAGGAACAATTCTTTTTTCATCTTCACCCCTGAATACTGTTAGGAATTTTAGGAGAACAACAAAGGCCTTCCTTAAATAAAAAAATCCCCCTCAAACAAGGAAAAGGAAAAGAACCTATTACCCACCTGAATCTGAGAGGTAAGTGGAATTTTACCTTTATCCCCCTAACAAACGAAAGCCCAAACAAAGGGAGAGCTTGTCACACAGTACTTTAAGAGATTCTGAGGCAGCAAGGAGAAACAGAGACAGGCTCATGACCAGTTGGATTCCTCCCCTGTTACAGTTAGCTTAGGGAAGTGTTCAAACTCACGGTCTTCGCTGAGTCTTCCTTCCACCACCAGATTTACAGCTTACGCAGATGCTGCTTTTAGAGGCTGTGCCTATTATGTTCATGCTGCCATCCTGGTGTAAGCATGCTTTAAACATTTCCTTCCCCTGCCAAAAGACTAAATTCTGATCTCTTGATCAGTTTCTGAATTCTAAGACCTTTCTCTGGGTTTAAGTAGTTTCACCTGGTATCAGCAGTGATATCAGGAACTTTGGAATTTAAGCACTTACAATTCAAAACTCTGAATCTTTTAAAAGCAGTTAACTAAATTAGGATGTGCTTGTTAACTTTTACACTCCAAAATCATGATCAATCCTTACCTTAAAATAACCATCTAAGCTGGGATTTCCATGGCAAAAAAATCATACAAGCATTTTTTTGTGAGAATATGGAAAGTTAATGCTTACAAAAAAATCATTATTGCTGGCATCTGCATAACGTGTATCCTACTAGAAAGATTGGATTTAAAAATACTAAGGAAAAAAGAACTATACATATATATTGATATGTATATACCAGTGAACAAAGACTGATGTGTGCAAATAACAACAGGCTCCAAGGTAAAGGACTGGAATCAAAGAATGAAATGTTTTTCTCCTGTAAGTAGTAACTGGCACAATCAAGGTCAGAAAATTTCCTGAAAATAAATATATTAGTCTTTTTCTGCTGTTTTCCCCTTTATTCTTTGACCAGTATTTGCTAAAAACTCACATTTGCTCGGCACACAACTGTTTGGTCTACAGCTCAGTGCTAGAAAGGCAGACACACAGAATTCTGTGCCATTCACACAGCACCCTGGGCCAATGAGGGCTTTACGCTTTAGACATTAATAAATGGGTTTTTAAAAACAAATAAACTTGTCTCTTTATTTTGGAAGGCTGAGTTACTGGCCTTGCTTTGGGTAGAGTTCCACTGCATGTTCAACTATAAGATGATACTACAGGTTCATTGGGCAGGTGAATACAATGATAGTAAAAAAATAGCAAATTAATCTGAGGAAATGTCTCCTGAGAGGCTGTTTTTGTATACAGAACACTCCAACTCACATCCCAGTAATATTCTATCTTCATAGAATCATGGTTGAGGTTGGAAGAGACATCTGGAGGTCATCTAGCCCACCACCCCTGCTTAAGCAGGTTGATCTACGGCTGGTTAGCCAGGGCTGACCATCTCCTTAAATTCAGGCTGACACAACTTTAAGTCAATTATGGCCTCTCAAAAGAGATTTTTCTTTTGGTTTTTGTTTTCTTATTTTTTAATTATTAATCTCAGCATTCCCAGAAATGTGAGAACTATCGAAAGATAGTCTTTATGCTGATTCCTCTGTATCTGCTTTGTACGGCTTTTCCGCAGTACTGAGCAGCCAGGCATATCAGCAGAACCTTCATTTCTGTCAGTGATCTCTGTCAGATTTTCCTTCTGGGTTATGTCAAAATTCGGATTATTTGTTTGCCACCAAACACTATTTCACACTTGTAGCATACATATGAGAAGACAAAAGATAAAAATAGATGCAGACAGATCTAAAAGGATTTCTAACTTGGACATGTTTTCAAAGTTGTAGATTTTAACTTAACTTTTGACTTCAACCTGCTACTTAAAAATCTCTGAAATGCAGAGTACACATCTTCATTGGCTAAAGGTTTCAAATATTGTGTGAAACATTAAAAAATCAGTATGTTTATGCAAACTCTTTCTCACTGGCTGCAATTTGGTCTCCTAGCATCCGTTATTTAACCGACACATGTTAGAACAGCTTCTTCACTACCTCCTCTACGTTTCTACAGGAGAATATAAAACTTTTTGAAGCCAAGGTGTACAGGGTCAACTTAAGCTTGCAAATAATCTTTGCAGTGCACAAGAGATTCTCTATCACCTTTATCTCTTGAGCTTAAAAGGGTTATCAAAGTTAAAAGGCAGGATTACATTTATCAGACCAGTATTTCGGTTTTAGGAGATGGACTATTGATCAACACAGAGAGAAACCTGATCTGAGTAAGTACCACATGAAAGATTTCCAGGCCATGCAATAATAAACCAAAGAGTTATTTCAGTGAAGAGGTTCTTTTGAACATTAAAGTACATTGTCCATTGAATAGATACTATTTATAAGCTACATGCAAATAGTGATTTTTAAGAAATGTGTTCAATTTTCTCTTTCTATAACAGGAAGGGATCAGAATTTATTTTAGTTACTGTGATAACACATTAGCAAACTAGCCATTTTGAATACACTCTTCAGGGCTTGGAGAAAAGATTTGAAATAAAACTGAACAGAAAGATTCAGACAAGAATAAGTACTGACTTGGATCCAAGTCAAAGTAATCTCTAAGGTACAAATCATTTGTATACACGTGTAATTTAGTTCTTTTGATACTACATTTGTTTGCTATTTTACTTGTGCAATACTTACCTGTTTATTTTGGCTGCTCAGTGGTTTTACCCTCCAAGCTTAGCATAACTGTTTGTATGCAATTGGAAGTGGTGTAAGAATGTGTATGCTGATGCCACTGTTTGTGCTAATATCAACCAATTCACACTTGTGCAAGAGGGATGCTAATCCATTTTAGGCTTTTAAAATGCAGGGAAGAGGTGTGCCCCTACACCCGCTACCAGTGCCCTGCCAGCACAAAACCTAGCACAGTGATAGATCAAGTACAGTAAGTATTCAGAAACCAGCTTCATACAGCTCTCTGACAACATTGTCCATTTCCCACTGAGAACCTGTCCTGTATTCTCTTACAGATGGCCTTGGAAGGATGGTGGGGGCAAAGGAGCACAGCAGGTCTGCAAATCAAACAAACACAGGCATAGAGAAACAATTGAAGCTGAAGTGACATTTCTACCCACTGTGACAGGCACCAATGCTCAGGAGATGGAAGCCCACAAACGCACTTATGTTAGTGGCTGTTTCTTGGGAATCTTGAAGGCTTTGGGGACTGGGTCTTTCACCTCCTTGGTGGAATCACAGGTTCTGTGTATCACCAAAACTACTAAACTATTACCCCCAGGTCTGAAGAAAACATGTCAGTTAATAGGTATCAGGACCTGGCAGCTGCTTTTCCTTTTCACCCCATGTATACAATTTTTACTTTGGAAGTTGGAATATTCTTGTCTTCTGGGACTCAGAGAAGATCATAATTACACATCCAGTGGAAACTGTTTAGGTTGTCACTTTGTTAGGGTCTTCTAAAGTAAAAGTTTTTATGATGGAAAGTATCTGTTTGCAATTAATAGATTGAAAGCAACCAGAGGAAGTGCCAGTTATAAGGAACTGTAACAGGGTACTTAATTAAAAAGATTTTCAGATCAGTCTGACCATGCTCTGAACTCACTTGAAGAGTATAGTATTGCAGGGGCAGGAGTCTGTATCCTCACAGCAAGGGCTGACTGTGTTTATGCCATTTTGAAAATCTCTCCACTGATAAACAGCTCTACTTTCCTTTTAAGTTGTGTTTACTTATGTCTCTGTGGAACTGGCCCAATATTTCTGAAGTGTATTTTAAGCTACTTTTGTTATTATTATTTCATAGGAATTTTCTTTCAGGGTACATCTTTGTTTCCACAGAAATAGCACTAATTGCTTCTGTAGCCCCAGAGTTTTCTAGGGAGACTAAAGGGAGCTTCTTATCTGCTGTGCCACGTTCCTGTGCCTTTGCTGGGGCTACTGGACAGAGTGTGCTACAGGCCAAATATCTTTCTAAATTAAGCTCAAAATATGTCTGGTTTAGGTAGTATTGTTTAGTAAATGTTAACATGAATAACTCATCTGCAGTGATCACATATGGCTGCTTCTGCTGTACCCTCTACTGCTTGTAAATAAATTCTGGAAGGCCGTCTAAACAGTTTATAGTCTGGAGCTGTGAAAGTGTTGAGGACAACACTTCAAAATGTCCTTTGAGAGAATCTACGCCCTTTAGTCTTAGCCCTCTGTGCGTGTGTGTGCGCACAATACACTGCATTCCCAAACATCAAATTTAAGCCTTAACCATGCAATCCTTTGAATACCACTAACAGAAGTTGATCTTTTGAAGCTAACCCACGTCAGTCCTGAATGGGTAAGTATCATCTATCTAAAAATAATTTGGATTTTAAAAGATGTTGGTGGCATATGTATTAACTGCTTCCTGGTTTTCAATCAAAAAAAGATTTCTCAAGATGTTTGAGGAACCTTCTAAAGGAATAGGCCAAATCCTTACACATAATGTAATAACTGCTGTGAGTAACTCAGAAACACCACAGACATCATCTTGTAAACTTAGGAGTTGCCACAAGAGGAAAAACCTTGCATCCAAAAAATGATTTTGTGCAATGCAAAATTCTGCCACATGAAATCTCAAATCCTTCTCTTTAGAAACTGGTTTATGTCATTGTCACCAGCACCACATATAAAGATATGGTTTATACTTGCAGTTCTAATTTATATGAATTATTCTTAGATCTGTGAGTCCTCCTATTGGCTTCTATATTAAGCCAAATCATAAGAGAAGGTTCCTTTAAGATAAAACCATGACTCTGAGCGTAACACTACCATTCCAACTTTATGGCCCATGATAAACAACTTTCCCCAAGGCAATACTTGCCGTTTGCAGATCAACCACTACAGATTAAAATAACTTTCCTGATAATAATTCATCACAGTTCGAACTGTAGACTGCACCTTTCCTTTGCACAGAAAGTGTGCTCATTTTTAATCTAACCAAATTCATAGGGAGGGATAGAAAAGTTTACTTCTTTTTTACTTCTTTTTTTCTTTTTTTTTTTTTTTTTAATCTGCATTAAACTAAGCATAGATGTCTTCAAAAGTATGAGGCTCATGATGAGAAATCACAGTTTTTGTATTTAGAGAAATCTAAATATAAGTAGAGGCATCCTTTTTCCGAAAGTGCTTGCAGATTTACAGCTTTCAAATCATGTACTTTGACTTGGGTTTTCCTCTCTCCCACCCTGAACCCTGACAAATCTTCCCTGCCTCCTGTGGTTGATAATCCCAGTTGGCTGCAATGACACCTACTGGATGTCAGAACTGATGAACTGCAGACCCTGCTGCTGCTGTGTTTAGCTCCCATCACTGCCAATGTAACGTTCAATGCCACAGTCCTCTCTCAGGCAGATCTCTCACCCACTGCAACTCTCTTCCTGACTATCTGGATCTCAGTTACCTCTATGAAGCAATTTCCTGCCTCTTTCAGGCTCATTTCTCAACTCCCAGGTAACAAATTTGCAACCTGATTACAACTGGGCTGGTTTAGCCCAGACTCTGTTAAGGCAGTTGCATAATCTGAGCTGCTCCGCTGCAGCTGTTGTTGTACGAAAGTTATTTATAAACTGTAGACAAAATCCTTAGCTATTTACAAGAGCTGCTACTCAAAACAGCAAGATATAGTGCATCATACCATGGGTATTGTTTTCCCTAGGACCTTTCTGTTTGTTCAGTCCTCACTGTGAGAAACCCACAGCTGCATTTTGGATTTGACTGGGAAAGAATTTTAAACTTTCATGCTCGGATCACAAATTTAACATTGCAAAATTATTGGCATCATTAATTTAATTCATAAATATCTTCTTACAGTGGAAACTGACTCCATAACTAGCAGCATCAGGAGTTTTTGAAACAGACTTGGGGGGAAGGCTTGAATTGCAGTACAATCAATCACCTCTGCTTGCCTATTTGGTATCATATAATCAGAAAAAGGAGGAAACAGACAGTTTCCAGAATACAGGATTTGAAAGACTATTACTATTAGCCAATCTTCTCCACTGTTGCAAGCAGACACAGGAAAATCAGGTGGAATTAGGTTGGCAGTGGGATTGAGATTAATCTAATATTTGCTTAATTACATCTGTTTTTACAGATATTTTACAGATTGGGAAGAAGGCAGGACTCAGTGTGGTATCATGGAGGACCCATGGAGGAACAATGGAACTCCTGGTTCAGAACAGAATTTTTTGGAATTACCTGAACTCACTCGAGTTGGAAAGACTCTTGAGCCATATGTGGTGGTCAGGGACTCCTTGGCTGCAGAAACCTTAGAAGAAAACATTGACATAAACCTGAGTCTCTCTTGTGAATTCTTCCTTTCAATGGTACAATAAATGAACATGGATCCAAATTGGAAATACATTAGCCAAGTTTATTAAGAGCTTAATTCTCCAGTAAAAGACAGAAAATCTTGGATGAACTTCTCTGCAACTCCAGTTCTAGCATTCAGCAGAGGAAATAAAAACTAATGAAACACTAAGTTAGAATCACTGACCCACCAGCTGAGTAAAATACTCCTTTTTAAAGTTTCTGAAAAAAGAAACACAGAGAAAGCAATGTACCCTGACAAGAAAAGGTATGCTCTGACCACAGATGTAAACTGTGATGCCTGCCTAGAATCAAGTGAAATTCTTAACATCTAAAAGAAGAGGAATTCAGCAGTTTCATTGAGATATATATAAATAATGGGCACTTACTGTAGGCTACATGAGCATGATGTCCTGTGACAGCCAAGAAAAACAGAAAAAAATCCCTTTTCTCAGCCAAGAAAAGAAGCTGGAGCTCCAACCATTTACATTCTGTGAAAGAAAGCCATCCAGAATACTGGCAATTGATATTTTCAAAAAGGTTTAAGACAGAAATAAGGATATATGCACTACACACCTCCTTATCAGTAGCATGTTACAAAGGTATTTCAATTATCTCAACATCACTTCAAGCATGATAAAACACTGACATTGAGGGACCTGTCTATCACATTTCAAACCCATCTGCCATTGAGAATACATGAGAATATTTATAGAGTTCCTCTCATATTGTTTATCAAAGAGCTTTTCAACACTAAACTCCAGCAAGGTGGCCCCAGCCTGTGGCAGACCCAAAACCCCAGAAGAACAGTGCAAACTAAACAAACCACAGCCAGACAGAGCAAAGGTATGCATGAGGGGAAGACTAGTTCTCTAACTGAATTCCTTAGCATTTTAATCCAATCCTGTGTATGATAAATTAGCAAAATCAAGACGACACCTCTGTGAATAAGCTCTTCAAAAAGCATTAGAGACAAATGAACAAATAATGATGAATCAACTCTCTTTTTTTCTGGTCCAAAATCAACACAGAACAACTAACAAACCTGAGAGCTTGAAACAATAGGATGAGAAGCTCCAGGATGCACCAGCCTCCTCATTCCTCTGTATTTCTGAAGATGTTAACCAAAGAAGTGATTTGGACTGGTCACCTGCAAAGTGCCACCCCCATGGACAGTACCTGAACACCCTCAGCAGTACGGCAGCATGCAGAACAACACGGTGGGTTACCTCTGCATCAGTGCTCAGAGGCAGTTCTTCACAGCAGTAGACAATGTTTAGCCTTATCTTTAACCTTTCAAACACTAAAGGACAGATTCTATTCTCTTTTCTCTTAATAACCCCATCAAGAGCTGCCAATTTGTTTGTGACAGCACTCACTATGTCCTTTGAGTGATCTAGTCTGAGATCTCTCTTCAGCCTGACAGACAACTTGGACCCAAACCTGGTTTAAGAGACCAAAAGTGAACTGAGCTCCCTACTTACCTCCTTTTGAGCTAATTCTTTCAGCCCCTGGCTCACAATGAGTATCCTAGCTGTACACCTTTTGCCAGTCAGAGAGGAGGACGGGAGCTTTTTCAACCTCCAGTGCTGGCTGTAAGAGACAGGACCCTTCTGGAAGCAGAAGGAAACAGTTTAATTTCTCATGGGCTGCAAAACTCCTTGTCTCCTGAGAAAATCTTTGTATCTTTTTTGTCCTCAATGAATCCCCTTAAAGCCGGCAGTCTTTAACATGATGATTAATATGCATGTGTTGTACTAGGAGGCCTGGGGGCACTGGGCAGTAAAAGTAGTACTCAAGCAGTTGAAATTATCTCCATAAACACACTAGAAGCCAAGCAATCACTAGAAGCCATCACAAATAATCTTTACAATAAAGTCAGCAAAGCTGACACAAGTCAGGTGAAAACTGAAAATGAGATGACAATAGTCTTTAAGTTCTGTTTATACAAACCCATCAATTCAGAAAAGTCTCAAGAGGGTTCTCAAACAAGTGCAGCCTGGGATGTTACAGCCACTCACACCACGATGAAAGAATGATGCTGATTTGGTATCACAAAGTGGTAGTGCCTTGATTCAAAGTCACCAATCACTGGACAAGTGAAGGCTCTCTTTTTTCCTGGTAAAAAAAGTCTTCCTGGGGTACAGATTTGAAGTAGTCTTTGTCATTACCTCATCTGAACTCCCACACAGCACAGACCACTAAATCACACCAAGCCATACCTGGATTAGTCTCAAGTATTCTGGACATCAAACACAAAAAGTGTTAGCACACAGTTACTGTCTACAGTGGATTCCATTTTTGGTGAACAATAGTAGGACTCATTACCATAGTCTTCAGGGCAAAGAAAACTCACAGCAACTGACAACTATTGGAGAAAGCTTTCTCATCTCTCTCTCATCTTACAGATATGGAAACTGAAATTCAAAGGCACAGAGAAATTCACCTGCAACTAAAACCAAGCAAAGTTTACATGCAGGAACGAAAGTCTTCAAAATAGGGTTACATGAGATTTGAGTGTTACGCAGGCTTGCTGCCTGGTCCTTCACTTAATCTAAATCACTATAGAGCCAAAATAAAATGAAGACTTTCTGAGTCCCAGCATCCTTATTTCTTTCACAAAGGGAAGATGCTGCTTATTTTTATTGATATTACTTTGATTTGTATTCTTGCAGAGGAACAGCAGAGGGAAAGCAAATGGTACGTTTTTTCACAGAAGAAACTAACGAAGTTACGGAAAGCAAACGTTCTGTTCCACAGAAGGCTCCATCTGCCTGCCTAACCCAGCCATATTTCTGAGGTTAAATGATGCAAAGATAAAAAACTGACTTTGTGAAACAAATGTAAACAGCAACCCAGACGCTCTCATTCATATTCTGAAATTATTGCCATCAGTTCTGTGACCAACACATTTCACATCTTGTGAATTTGCAACAATCATAAATTAGGGCAGTAAGAGAGAACTAAGTATAGTCCTATAAACCTTTGAAAGGGTTTGCTTTATTTACATTCCAGTTGGGGACCCTACCAGAGCTCTAAAGTTTATGAAGTATTGGAATCCAGTAGAATCTAGTCCTCAGATCTTCCATTTCATATTTTTGCTTGCCTGGATGATAACTATGTATTTGCACTGCTTCACAAGTTCTCATTCAATGTAAAGAGCTTTGCCTTTCTTCCAAGCAGAACTAGTGCCACCAAGGTGCAAAAAATTGTGCGAACTTAACATAAACCAAGATTGTGTCTCCAAGGAACTGGAATAACCCTTCCTCCTCAAAGGCTTTGTGTATTCCTCTTGGCTGTCACATGAGAGCAAAGTAATAAATGAATCTAGAAAATAAAAGTTTCTAAGGTCACCAACTAACTATACATAATACCTAAGAGCTAAATTAGTAAGCAGATTGCCTTCGAAGGGAGGCTGTCCTTCTAGGTGAAAAGTACTGACAAGACATGGGAAGGAGAACCTGGTTGCTCCATAAACTTTATTGCCTTACACCTATCTTGTATACTAAGTAATATGCAACACCCTTCACTTTCCAGAACCCAACATTTGCATTCATCCTACATTCACTCTGTAGAACTCTTTTTTCTAGGAAAGGTTATATTTAATGATATTAAACTATATTTAAAACACTTGTGACATCTGTCAAATTAATTTTAAAAAATTCATTAGGGTCAGTGTAACTGTAATAAATACAAAATTAATAGCAAGGGCTTTCTTTTAAGGTTATGTTAAAATAACATTCGGAATCTGTCTGAACCTGACAAAACCCAGGGAACTGCCTACAGCCACCATTTGTCCTGAACTACTTTGTGCCTACATAAGAAAGGTGCTAAACAACCTGTATTTTTTTATTCATGTGCTGGAGTGGAGGAAGTGGTCTCAGGATTCAGTATGGGGTTCTCAGTCAGGCAGTTCAGCTTCGTTTGGCTTACAGCTCTCCTTGGGCAAGGTACTAACCATTTTGACCCCTCTTTGTAAATTCTGGAAAACATTTAATTCTTCCCACAGCTGTTGTGAGGCACTGTTGTCACCCATTAATGGTTGGAAGGGGATATACCATGGCAAAATACTCTTGCTCTCTGTACTGCTGGCAGTGCTACTGGGGCATATCGAATCAAAGTTTTAAATTTAAACCCAACCTTCCAGAGTTCACTTCTTTCCTTTTCTGCATTCCCTATCTTCCCCTCATGACACTATGTCACAAATATACCTTCTCTTGGTTCAGAGAAAAAGACATGACAAAATTTGGACCTCTGCACCGCAACAGTCAGGATCACTAGAAAATGACATTTTCCTTTCAATGGATTTCTGCATGTGCAAATGAAGATACAAAAAGCCAGAGGCAAATTAAATCAAATTAACTCTGGGATAGTTTTGCAATTTGCCAAGTCAATTACTTAATCTAAAAAAGCTCCACTGCACAGTTTTAATTTGGAATGTTTATGCTGAGTACTGCTCATAGATCAGTATTTTGAACACAACATACCAGCGACTTCAAGGACATATGACTGAGTCCTCCATCTTTTCTAAACTGAAAACAGACACACAGGTAAAATCCTTTTTTTCCAAATTAACATGTGACTCTTTTCCCAGTTATGCAGAAGAAGCCATCCTCACAAGACTTTTAAGAGCAACTTAAAATTGCATTTTTGTACTTACATCTGAGTGACAAGAAAGATGAATCATGTCTCAGAATTTATTCAGCATTGCTAATTAAACTCATTCCTTGAGGCCTGGGAAGCACTAAACCACTGGAGTGAAACAGTGAAAATTAGTGATTTGAATAGAAGAATCACGAACTTTGGAAAAGAAAACATTACCCATCGGTGGACCTTACAAAATAGCCCCTTACAGAAACTAAATAAGATTAATGAAGGTGAAGTCAAGAAAAACAACAGCTTTTAAAAGTCCTCATGTCTTATTTTCTACAGAGCACAACATAAAAAAGACTCAGTGCCACTGAAGACCTTTACCATGCATCCATACATTTAACACAGAAAACAGGCAAGCAAGTTTTATAGGCCTTGCCTTACCATACTGCACAGAGAAAACAAACGTTTTCTCACCAAAAATATTTTTAAAGAACTTTAAAGTGAAATTAACCTTCAAGTATTTCCAAGTACTTGAGTCCAAATTCTATCCCTTTAGATTTTGTCATACTTCGCTTAAAAATTAAAAACTTAAAAGCGTAAAACTGTTAACTGAGATGTTTCAGTGCTACCATTAATGTTGAAGCTCAGTGAAAGAACTATGCATCCTTCCGGAGCTCCTGCTGTAGAGCCTGGGGACCAGCCCTCAAAGGTTCTGCTCCTCCACTTCTCAACAAATGAAGCACATATAGGACAATAATAGTAGCACCACCTCTCAGGATAATGTGGAACATGAGTGTCTATTGAATCTGAAAGTCCACACTAAAGATAGCAAAGAGGAAGCCTTTAAAATCACGTCACTGGTGAAATCTTGGATTTAATTCAAGGGTTAATTTCCTGATGGGAATATCACAGGGATTACAAGATGCTGCCTCTTTAAACAGCAAGGTGATGCTAATCAGCTGGTTAGGTGTATCTCATATGTACACAAGGCCAGGACTTCTAGTAACAGCAGCTAAGCTTGGACCTTGGAGGGACCAAGGAACTGCAAAACAAGAGC
>JBCJKH010045405.1:0-26921 GCA_039877255.1 Loriculus beryllinus | reverse complement strand
TTGGAGGGACCAAGGAACTGCAAAACAAGAGCTGCTACAGAAGCCTCTCTCAGATTGCCATGACACTCCACTGCTGAGTGCCATTCAAAACCTAGCACGTGCCTCTAGCACCTGTGGTCTGACATTCCACAGCAATGACTTTCTAGGGCAACACTGGGATTCCAAAATACCCAGCTCCCCCTTGTAAGTTGCTCATGAGAGATTGAGAAGATTGTGATTACTCAGCACAGTGCCACTCTGTGACCCCTGGTGTCAGTCCCAAATTGTGCTGGGACATTCATGCAAATGTATATCCCACAGATGTCAGAAAACAGCTATGAGGAAACCTGAATCACCATTGATGAGTACAGAATTGAACTACCAGAAGTCTTACAGTGGGGTTAGAGATGCCCACTGTTTCCCTAAAGAACGAATACATAAATGTCTGTAGCTTATACACGTCTATCACAAACCACATTCCAGGACTTTACAACTTGTCTGTAGACATCTGCTTCAGGGAAGATGCGATAAAATAATCCCAGTATTCTATTGCATTCCTTTAAGAGAAGGCAGAAAAAGAACTATGTGATTTTCTTAGAGTAGTAAACAGATGTCCTTGGTGGGTTGATCCAGTTGGCTGGATTGTTCTGGGTTTTATAATGGTATACTGGGCTACAGCGGTCTGAGACACAGTCCATCTAGCAAGCATTTGCAGCTTGCCTAGCAGTTCCATAAAGAGAGATGCAACAGCAAATGTGGTGCTTAAAATCTATCCTCAGAGCAAAATGTAACCTGCTGTTGGCGAAGGGTAGTAGCTGGTTACTGGTATCACTCTTTTGGACAAATCCATCGAATTTGTGATTGAACCATGCTCTGGTAAATTTTTACAATGCTTCTCACAGGAATTTCTCCTATCTGGAGCCCTCAGTAGCAGCAAAGCCTCCCTCCAGTTGGCACAGTTGGACTCCAGCTGTTCTGCATATACAGGCATCTAGTCTTTTCACTATAGCATACATGAATCTATACACTCAGAAGCCTATTATTTGAAACAACTCATCTCTAAGAAGAAAACCACGTTTTGTTTAGAAAAAGGTATCCAGCTTACCAACAGGGCTCAGCTTTTAGAACATAAAACCACACCGATACATGAAACCACAATACAAAACCCGTCACTTTCATGACAAGAATATTATAGCAATAAAACTGCATCAGCTCTTGAAATCCTGCACTGTTTGGTGATCTGCTCCAGTGAGGTTCTGCAGAGATCCATTACCTCTAGAGGCTATGGTCTGGATCAAGCAGCAAAAACACAGAAATGTGATCTCTGTCAGCCTTCACATGACACTTAAAAACTAACACACACTGCAACATAACTAACTACTTATGTTCAAAGACATCAGATGACTGAACATGCACAGCTATATAATTACCCTTTAAGCAGATAGTTTTCTTGGTGATTCGGAGAAGTGAGAGACCAAATTTAAAACTCCACCAATCTACACAAGGCATCTGATACAGAATCCATCCAAATGCTAATAGGAGTTAAAACAAAGTGGTTGTGGTGAAGTGGGGATCAGTCTCTCTTCTCACAAGCAACAAGCAATAGGACAAGAGAAAATGGCCTTAAGTTGTGCCAGGCAAGGTTTAGACTGGATACTAGGAACAATTTCTACACTGACTGTAGAACAGGCTGCCCAGGGAAGTGGTGGAATCACCATTCCTGGAGGTACTTAAAAGACATGTAGGTGTAGAGGTTAGGGACATGGTCTAGTGGTGGACTAAGTTAATAGCAGGACTTGATGATCTCAAAGGCCTCTTCCAACTTAAAACAATTCTGTGATTCACACGGTTCCCTGAAGACATTTCCCAGGCAAGAAGGACAACAGGCTATAGTAAACTTAAAAAACCCAAAAAGAGTAACATGTTATGCCTAAGTTACAGAAGCAAGATAGAGCTTTTCAAAAACTGAGATTTATCATAAAAGTCGAGTCTACAGAAAAGAAAGAAAAAATTACAATTCTACATTATTTATTTGTAATTCATAGCTCATACGTCATTATGTACTGTAACTTAAAATAAAAAAGTTAAATTACAAAAAACCAGCAGTGCCTTTAAACAGTTAAGAAATTTCTGAACTGTTCTCTTCCCTACAGAAAGATGTTCTCAGGTTGCAGCTACCCTGAAAAAATAATTTTCCAGCATTTGAATACTTTTAAAGAAAGTATTTCTAACCCAGCAGCACATTAGTATGTCCTTGAGGACAGAGCAAGACAAATACATATCACATATCACTGTGCTCTTAGAATTAAACAGCAAGGGAGAATAATAATGGCAGTGCAAGTCCTAGTGAGAGGAATTCTTCAGTAATGGAAAGCTGCAGTATTTTAGAGATACCTCTGCTCTCCTGTGAGGGTTTTATACAAGAGTAACATGCTGTACTGCTGGTACCTTAGAGAGGGAGATATCCTTCAAAACCTTTTCTTCAAGACAACTTATGGGACCTTTTCTCAAAAAGAGGGTCAGAGCCACAGGCAAATGATTAGAAGTCTGAAAAGATTTCTTGATGGGGAGAGACAGTCATGAAAGGGACCACAGAGCTTAGAGAATTGTTGAGTAAGAGGGTATTCAGGAAATGCAGGTTAAATAATGAAAGATACAGAGAAAACACGCACTCTGTATTTAGTCTGTATTGTAACTGACTTTTAATGAAACTAAAGTGTAACAGCACATAATTAACTAGTGGAACCCCTGGCTTTTATGCGGTTGGAAGATGAATCTAGAATACTGTGAAAACCAGCTTCCCAGTTGTTTTGGAATACCTATTTCTCAATACTTCCCACAAAAGATCTTTCACTCTTTAATAAAATTGTAATTGCAAACACTATAAAAGTGGTGTGATTCCATGGATCAACTACAGATCTCTTACCATTATGATTTGGCAATCAATGACAGATTATAAAAACATTAAATGTTTTATTAGAGAGGGGAATTATGTTTACATTTCATGGCATGTCAAACAGTGGCTGAGAAGAGACGAGGAAGAAACTTTCCACTCGTTTCCCCTGTCTTCCCTGGACAATGTGCTCTGACAGCCTGTCCTGGAGCTCTATCCGTCATCCTCCAGATCACCTCCCGACAGCCAGATCAGATCAGATGCAGCACGCCAAACCCTGTGACACATTATGACACTCCTATGTGACCATGATAATGCACTTGCAAAACTGCATGCACTTACAGAACACATTAATGAGGTTTTCCTTAGAGACTTCCTCTTCAAATTTAAGATTACACACAGTGTTTACAGTGTAGAAGGTCACCAGAATGGAATTCAACTATCTTAGCCATTTGAAAAACACTGCAATTTCTTGGACATTTAACAAGGTTTCCAAAGATTTTATATGGGTCAAAGGGAGGGAAAGTGCTTCCAAGATACTTTTTAAGATAACACTTCCATTCCACTTAGAATGGAAACTGCCTTTCTGACACCTAAAGCTGCCGAGTTCTTGATCTGCTTTTCTTCAGGTAGAGAATCCAGTAAGTGATGAACACCTTCTCAAAGTGGGTTATGTGCTTTTTTACACTTTATGCGCATGGCCTCAGATATTTCCAGCTGCTTTGGATGCTTTTGATGTGTGATTCATTCATGGGCCTTTGACTGCAAGAACGGCAAAGTACAGTACTCAGAGGTAAAGGCAAAGCACACTGAACTCTCATTACTCAGTCTGTGGATCTGGGGGCATTATTCTGGCATCTGAGGGAGTTGTTGCAGAATTCTGTGATTTTTTTTTTTCCAAGGTGCTTTGAGGAGCACATGGAACAAAAGCCCTCAAATTTTATAGAAGTATTGTTCTTGTGAGATTCATTTAAAACAAATTTAAAATCCTGAACTTCCTGTCTTGCCTGCTCTAACAGCAGTACTTTCTCTAAGGTCATCACTAGATGAGTAGAAAGTTTAGTTTACCTTTCAGTATACTCAAACAAGATAGACTCTGTTTCAGGAAGGTGGTGGGCTTGTCATGGGAAGTGCTCATTGAAAGATGCGTATATTTTCTCAGTAGGAAAGGCTTTCCAGAGTGGTGGAAATTTTTTTGGTGGTGTCATAAGAGAAGGTTGATAGGAATAAACACATGTTCAGATAGCATATATTCTTTGAGTGAAAGTTAAACTTCTCAGTTACAAAGCAAGCACACAACATTCTTTAACTTTGCATTTCATCACTGAATCAAAGATAGTTTAAAAAGATAATTCCTAAGTAAACTGAAAAAAGGTGAACTGAACTTCCTAAAAACCAGTGCAAGAATGATATCTTCTTTCAAAATTAACCCCAGAGCAAAAGGAACAAAATGCTCCTCCTAAAATCCCAAGCATCAAGTTCTTTCTCTGAAGTTCCAAATAACTTCCGCATATGTCCTTCTTCTTATGAAATTGACACTTAGTAAACCATATTAATTTGTTTGTGTCTGTTTTCAGTGGAGACCTAGAAAGACCAAGCTCTTTGCTTTGTGCAGCCACAAAGGGAGACCACACCATTTACCAGAATAGAAATAATTTTTCCTTATTATAGTGCAGCATGCTGTTTTTCGTACTGGTTGCCATTACTAGATGAGAAATAAACTCATTTCTTATATTATTCCTTCCCCAAACCACTGTATTGTAGTTCTGCAATACCCAAGCATAGCTAAACAATACTGGTTTTACATATCTTAATTGTCCAGTTGGCTGAAAAGCTTGGTGACTCCTAGAGAAAGTGTGGCAGTGGTAAGGAAAGACCAAAGGATAAAAAAAATTCCATAATTAAGATGGTGTTTTGTAGAGTGTGTGATAGAAATCACACAAAAAAATCATTCCACAATAATGTTAAAAACCTTTGAGATATTTATAAGTCATTTAGGCACAGTTTTATGTGAACTTGAATATGATATATGTGATTTTTTTTATATATATATATATATATATAAATATATCCCAGAAAATCTGTAGATAATGTACAGAAATGATAACTATCACTGGATAAAAACCACTTCAGACTAATGAAAAAATCTGAACAAATCCTGAACCGCCCAAGAAAGGGTACACAGCTCTGACAGATCCCTTAGTACAGATGGTGGGAGTAAAACATATCCACATGATAATCACATCCTCACCAAAATTGAAAACGTATGTGAGAGTCATGGTGGTCTTACAAAAATATAGACTCATAAACGATTTCTTGATTTGGTGTCATTATTCATTTCTTTCATTTGAGGAATCAGTTTTAGTAGGCCATACAAAGATTGATGGCTTTTTCATAAAAGGATATTTTATGAAATAGTGAAATGCAGCATATTTCTACCTGATAAATGCAGAGACCTGTAAACTTTGAACCCACACTGGCCTTTGTTGCTCATGACCCTGTTTAAGTGATTTATTTTCTTTTAACAACTGCAGTCTGCAGGAGGTAGAATATACTGTGTAGATCTTTAATTCTGTTGAAAATTGAACAGTTTAAATAGAATGGCTGACATTAGAAGACCCATTACTGAAAAGTCATATTATCTGCATTTCAGTATCCCTTTTAGGGGCAATATTTATGGTTAGAGAAAACACATCATTTATAAAAACAGCCTGGTAGGCTGCTGCGGAGCAATGGAGGAGCTGGCATCCTTGGCCCCACATCAAGGTGTCTGGAGGACGGGATCAAAGCTAGAGACTCTGGAAACCTGGCATCTGTAAAGGTATAAAACCAGGAAACTTGCCCGTAGCCTAGATGAACATCTCGAGAGAGCTGAACACTCCCCACCCTTGTGAAACATTTGGATTTCAAAGATTTAGCAAATTCCAAGGAAATAATACTCTGCTAGAATTTGCCTGCCATCTCTCAATACAATGGCAGTTTTATCTTTCAGTTAAATGAATTCATATTTTTTTACCCTTCTCTTCACTGTTTTTTATCTGTACTTTGTCAATGTGCAACAAAGTCCAAAGCATCACAGACACCCTTCCTACTCCTTGGTATGAATGTCCATGGAAGGTAAGCAGATGAGTCCTCTTCCATGTGTAGGGAAACATCACCTCAAATCCAGAACATTTTGCATACAGAGAGTCCAACCTTGTTTCACAACAGTGGGGACTTCTGTCAGGTAGTTTCCCCAGCAGCATGACACACTACTGCTCTACAAATCTTTAGATGACTGGCCTACAAAATCTTAGCAGGCTTTAATATGTATCTCTGCCCAAGACTCCATCTTATAAAATTAAATTAAATTGATATGATCAGAGAAATTAATAATGCTTTTTAAAATTCTGTTTTGAAGTTACTCATTCATGAAACAAGCTTCTTAGATGAAGCAAATTCTGTGTTTGTGAAACATCTCACGAACATATGGTGCTGCAATAAAAATAATAAATGTTTAAAGCTCCCCCATTTTTCTTTACTCTTAGTTATTAGAAATAAATCTTACGAAGCAGATAGAAGTATTACAATTAATCCCTCCTCAATAGAGACAGTATGTACTACTCTTTTCAATACAAGGCTTTGACTAGAGTGGCAACAACTGGCAAACTGATTTTACAATTTTGATTTATTAAATATTAGGAAATAGACTTTTTTAATAACAACTCCATTTAAGTATTCATTAAAATGGAATTAGTACAAGCAGGGCCAGATTCTGATATCCATATTCTTGTCAGACAGCATTTTATTACAGAAAAGTCTTACTGACATGAGTGGGATTACCTGTAAAAGACCATTCTGCATGAGAACACAGAGCTAGATCCTACCAGGGTACAGAGGACCACTGAGGTTTTAGGTGCCCCTGCCCAACCCCAAAAGTACCCCACACACCCTCCAGCAATGGCCAGAGCCGTATGTAAATATATGCCTGAGGCAACTCATTTATGCTGGTACACATCAACTCATGGATCTCACCAACACAAACTCAGACTCACCTTGTCCCTGCCCCAGGTATATTGGACGTGAAACATATATCTTCATCTTCATGAAATAAATAATTCCCAAAAGCTGGTTATTTAGTTATTTACCTTATGCTAGATATTTATCTTCATAGCTGTTTCAGTTTGAGCAAGGTTGACCTGAAGAACGCATAGCATGTGTTGCCATAAAAAAGCACTATGAAGATGAATTTTGATTTACAAGGAAAATCACTCAGAAGGAAACAAAATAGTGGGCTACAGTAATGGATCTTATTAGAGGCTCAAGATGGCATACTCTATTTCTCTAGATTATACAGCAGAAGGGAAGACCATCTTGCATTTTTGTTTTGTACACTCCTGATTTAAATATATACATAAAGAAATTACAGTAAACTCTTGTAATGGCACTGGGTAAAAAGAACTGGCTTAGTTATAAATACTACTGATAGTCAGAAACAGCAAATGTATTTTTCCAGACACAACCCCAAATGTCTCTCAAACTCTGAGTTCTAGCACCTGTATTATCTTTCTTTATTCAGCAATCTCTGTAACGAGCAGGGGAGGAGGCTGGGAAATGTGACCATTATGTAGAAAGTAGTGATGTATGAGCAAATGGTGAATACCCTAATTTATCTTTTATTCAAAATCATTTGGCAACTGATTTTGGAAAATAATCTTTAGCATATACTCTGTAATTTTATATTTTCATTATATACACAGGTCATATGTGGAATACACTTCTACTCCTTGATCGGGTGAACACAGAATCGGTACTGACAGCAAATACTTCACAGTCTATCTGGTGTACGTAGAGCCCTTCTTCCTCTAAAAGGCTGCTGTTTCTGAAGAATGCCTTAGCAGAAGACACACTTGCTAACAGAAAATATGGTCAAACCCAATTTGTTTAATTCTTTTTTAAAATCTAAAAAAAAGAGGTCTATTTTTGTTTGTGAGTGTAATTAGTAAACAGACTACTTACTATGGTTTTACTTTGGTTTAAAAACTAGCCAACACTGAAGGATTCTATTAAATAGTTCTCAAAGGTCAGACTTGAAAGCTTAAACTTCAGGTTGTACTCAGATAAAGGCACTGTGTTTTGCAAAGTTATGCTATTATCCCTGGTTATAATCTTCACTGACTTCAGAAATAATTGCTTTCCTTAAACAAAAAGGAAGTCTGATTCTAATTTGCTATCTAGATCTACATTCTTATATTCTTTTTATAGATTTTTGAACAAGTTATCACTGGAAATCTTCCTTCACTCAAACATAAGTGAAAGTTTTATCTTACTTGAGACATCACCAAAATAATTTATGACTAAGGAAACAAAACCTTTTGTCTCACAATATATTTCTTTGCGACAGCTGTGGTATTTCACTGAAAGCACAAAAGCTGTGATGGTCTGGACTGCAACCAACCATTTTTAATAGGAAATTTTTACAGACTTTTAATAAGATCTCCTAACATAATTTATGGGGAGAGGTTTTGAAGTGAAGAGGCATTGTTTGGCAAAGTGTTCTTCCTCTAATCTCAGGAAATTTAAATAATCGAGTGCTCATTTCCTCTAAACTTAAGATTTCTCCTAAAAAAATGGTTAAGAATAACACCTGCTACATTAGCAGCAAAATAAGTGCATTTAGAGTCCAAACAAAATATATTTCTAAAGGTTTTTCAAAGGCAAAATTAATCATGGCAGAACCAAAAATATTGCTAATAATGACTCAATATTGAATTCTACTTCTTAAACTTAGGATATTTAACAAATGCATTGAATGAAGAGAGCACGCTGGTCAGGATAAATGCAGGTATTTTTTGGGGAGAATTGGAGTAAGTGAGCAAATGTAGAGAATTTACAGTTTGTAAGAAAACCAGATAAGCACCTGAAAGTTACTGTACTTACTGAAGTTATCCAGAGTTCCTCCAACTACAGAGCTTGGCTGGAAGAATAAGGACAACAGGCTTCCTCCTGAGATCTCTCGTCTGTCTTCTGAGAAGAGACTTTCCCTTTAGTGTCAGCCAGAACTAGTGAAAAATCAGAAACGTAAAGTAAGAAGCACATTTTTATCCATCGATAAAGCTAAGCAAAGCTCCTGAATCTGAAACAGATTTACTTTGGCTCATTGGGGTTTTGATTGAAGTTCTGAATTATTTTTTAACCTGGAGAACTTACTGTCCGCAATTCTGTCTCAAAGTAAAAGCTGACCTAATTGTGTTCCCCCAGAGTAGGTTTGAACTTTTCTCCCAAAGGACAGAAAAAGAGAGGGAAAAATCTTTAAAGGAAGGACTTCTGGACGGCTCAGGTACAGCCACCCTACCTGGCCTTCGTCCAGGTCACTGTGTGCCCAAGACCTCAAGAGGGCACTCAGCACAAAACGTACATGGAATGAAAAGGTCTACAGCTGTCATCAGCCAGTTTTCACAGAAGGCAGTTATCCTTACCCAGTTCTCCAGACAGTCACCTCATCTTTCATCTCATCACTACAGATACCGAGGTGTAAAAAAAATAAAAGAAAAAGAAACTCTGAAAAATAAAAATTACATGATCATAAACTCTGTATCGTTTCTATATTGAGAATCTGTTTCATCAATGCTTTTAACAAAAAGTGGTCAGTTTCTAAAGCCAACTCTAAACCCTTTACTTTCAAAAGCTCTCTGGGGATTTCAAAGAGCCACTGCCTCCATAAAGACTTCTTTTATAGACGTGTCACCTGGATTAACTTTGTTCTCTTCAGGCACTATGCTCCAAACGTGCAGAACACAACGCCACTTCTGCAGCCTCCACCTCTCTCTTTCTCTCCCTCTGGTTTGCCTACGGAATCAAAACAAAACAGTTCACAGCGGGTGCCAGCCAAAATACATCTCTTTCTTTCAGCAGCTGAGACTTGGATGTTTCCTTCTCCATGCGCATACATACAAACATACATACACAGCCCCACACCCCTCAGTCATTTGTGAAACTTCAAGTGCCCTCCTTCGGGTTCCTGTTGCCTGTCCCTTAGGCACTGCTCCACCGCAGCCTGCAGGGCAGTGCCTGGCTGAGCCTGAGGCTCCCCAGCCCTACTTCACCCATCGTGGCAGCTCCCACTGGAGCTTTAACCTCATCCACGCCCCGTTTCTGACCTGGCTTCACAAGCTGCAGACAGGGCTATAAACAAGTGCCTCATTTCCATAGAAATGTCATCATTCCAATAAAACTAAAACCCATTCTTCCACTACATCCTCTTTACTTCGGTAGGTTCACAAAGCACATACTGCCCCCTTTATATTCAAAGTGGACTTCCTGATGCACAAGTTCAGATCCCAGCTATCATCTATCATCTCAATTCATCTGGGACAAATAAAGTATAATGCAACGTACCATATGTGGATATTTCAGCAGAGCTCTTTAGAGTCATGTCCTGTCTACACAGCATGATCAATGGTTATTTGATATTTATTTTATATTTAGCATAATACATGACAAACCTCCATCTGGGTGCACTACCTAAACAAAAAGCAGGCAGTGAGGTTGGGAGTCAATTCCTGATGCAACTTGTGTTATTTATTCATTTATATACCCTTGGGTACCTGAGACATCTGCATCAGGCATCTCAGGCACTGTGTGGCATTTATAGGAGACTCATGGCACCCTGCAGCCATGCACGATATCCCAGAACACAAATGGTACTGGGCACCTGAATTGTCTCCCAAAGATCTGTGCAAATCAAAGGGCTGATATACCCCTATGCCCCCAGCATGTTGGATGCCAAGTTACCTTTATTCTCACCAGAGTGTATTAAGCAGTCCTAGATGAAAGTCATCTGCACGTTAAAAAGGCTTAAACACTCATCCTCTGAAAATCAGATCCCTTTCCAGATTAGGCACACAGAAGAGAAATCCATCTCTATATCCATCTATACCTTCTAGAATCCTGGCCTACAAAATATTTGTAAAACTCTCAATCAGGCAGTACTAACATATTAAAAACAGTTTCAGTGAAAAGAATGCACCAGTTAAATAGAGATTTTATTTACAAAATGCTGCCCAAGCTGGAATAAATTCATTAGCCAGGATTTGGATGACAGAAAAATTAAGAGTTGAACCATTATTCAGAAGCAATACAAGCATGTAGATGACCAAATCTAATTTGAGTCCTGGGCTTTATGAAGGACAGTGTGGACCTTTATCGGGTTTGTTGTGCCCAGTGCTGTGGAAACTCATGAGCAGGCACCTCCCCTGCTCCAGCTCTCAGAGTCCATAACTAAGTCACTACTACTAAGACCACTACTTGGTCAGGTTTGTAGGCGAGAAAAAAAAAAACCCAGCAGAAAAAGGAGGCTTGTGTACAGCATTCTTACTACTTTAAAGTTAGGTAAGTTTTAAAGAGATACTTTTGTTTGTCTCTGCAAGCTATGGTGGGTATAATGATAGTAAGGTGATGGGACTAATAATTAATTCAACCCTTATTGATAAAAGGTGGAAACTGCTAGTGCTTCTTCTAAATATCTTCTACATATGTTATATAAAACCAATATTAGAAACAGCTTCCAAAATGTTTGGTGATCCAAACCAAAAGCAGGTCATAGAATCATGCTATGTGTGTTAGATGTGATACAAATGTGTAAAACTCAGCACACAGAGCAAAAAATGCAAAGGATCTGCTACAAGCTCACCATATTCCCCCAAACCTCAGGCTGGGTCTTTGATTCCTGCAACCCTAACCCTAACCCAGTAACTCCATGGCAGAATTCAGTTCTTTTGGCTTTTGCAGGAGGGGTGGCCCTCTCACTGCCTGGCCAGTGGAGCCAAATCCAGCAAGACTTCTTTTCCTGAGGAATTAAGAATTTCCACAGGGAATTTCCAAGACAACAAAAATAGCATCTGCTGGGTTTTAAGCACAGCAGCTGTCTGGAGTGGCATCCTTTAGTCTAGCCAGCCCCTGAGTTCGTTATCAATTGCTAGTTTTTCTTGGTTTCCTGCCAATATATTGGGAAACCTCTTTGAAAACCCCAAGGCTGCCATCAACATTCAACCAGTCTCCAGTCTGTGTAAATGATTTCTAAATACAAACCACTGAGAACACCAAATACCACCGTTAAGCCCCATTTTTATTTGTGTCTCCACATTTATTCCTAATATCTCCTTTGCAAAACTGGGGCTAAATGGGTGTTTCACCGACAGCAGAGCAAGGCTCTTTTTGCTAAGTAGTGTCAACACTAGGAAGGCACTCACTGGCATGATCAGTAAGCTCTTATTAAAGGAGCTCTTATTAAATAACAATTAATTATTCATAAAATAACCCAAAGAGTTGTGGACCTGTGTAAGTGTACTCTACATTTCTGCATCTACTGAACACTTAGCGTTAAGTCGCAGGGAAGTAAAAGTTTTCTTGTAGTTTTCTTTCTCCCAACTTTCATTTTAGCCTTCGGAATGTCAGGAAAACTCAAGCTGTGTTCCTGCTGCTCTGCCAGAGCTGTTGAATGGATTTCATACTCTTCAGGTGAAAAAGCGTGCAATACGCTGGTAACACCAAGCCGCAACTTATTCCTTTCATTTGGGAGTATGAGCTCAGGTGGCAAGATAAAATTGAGTCTATTATTTAAGTTTTTCCAGAAAAAAAAAAAAAAAAAGACTACGTAAGAACTCAGCCTGGTTGGTTGTTTTCTGGGGCTTTTTTGGGTTTGTTTTTTCGGTGGGGGGGGGGTCGGAAATAACACTTTTCGACGGAAAGGGAAAATAACCGTTTTTGTTTGCACGTGTGCTCAGTGACCACCCGGGCTCAAGCACCCCGCTACACCGGGCTGCAGCCGGCCCGCTGTCCCCCCGTACGCCGCACAGTCCCGGCCGCAGCCAGGCCCCCCCATCGCCTCAGGGCCAACGGACCGACCCGGCGGGGCGGAGCTCCACACACCCGCTCCCAGAGGAGGAGAAGGGGAAGCGGAAGTGGCCGGCGCGCGGCACCGGAAGCGGCGGTGCCTTTCCGGTGCTGGCGGCGTGCTGAGGCTGGCCGCGGCAGCCTGTGCAGCCATGAGCGTCCCGGCCTTCATCGACATCACGGAGGAGGATCAGGTCGGGGAGCGCACCGGGGAGCACGGGGAGGGATAGCGGGGAGGGAGGAAGGAGCGGGGCCCGGGACTGACTGATAAGTGCGTGTGTGTAGCTTCCCTCTTCAGTCCTTCATGTGCCGGGGCTTTGGCTTCATCTCCCCTCAGCGTACCCGGAGTGGAGAGGAGAGGGGAAGTAGTTCAGGTACGGGCTGGAGCGTGCCTATGGGTCTGGGGTGTACAGGAGTCTCAGCGCTGCAGGCGTGGGAACTGTGGGGTTTCTCTGTAAGATCTTTTTTTGTTTCCTATTTGAGTTGCGGGGTTTGTCGTTTCCAGGGTCTTTTAAAAGCAGTGTGTATGTATACACCGAAATCTTCAGGAACTGCAAACGTAACTGCAAGTCTTCGGTTTTCGCTTGCCAAAACATCTAGTAAATTCCCATCTGAAACATTTCCAGTGCCGTAAAGGGTCCTAGAGCATTCAGCTGTGTCTTGTGGTTCTGTAATGATTTGACATTGAGCTTGATGTCAGTGACACATGGTGTCAGGGTAGCATCCTGGTTGGAGTCCCCCCTCTGCCAAAAGTTGTATGGCCTCATTCACATTGCTTCTGAGGGGTTGTGGGTTGTGGTTCTGCTGCTAAAGCCATGGGAGAATGTGAATGTGTAGGCTCGTCGCCGAGGGAAAGGTATTTCTTAGTGTAGGCTTAAATTCTAACAAGGCAGTGGCAGTGGGAACTGGCTCTGACTTGTGCGAAGAAGTAAGTTCTGCTTCCTCGGAAATGGTTTTGTTTAAACCCTTTTTTTTTTCTGGTGAAGAGGCAACTAAATGGTTTTATTGTTTTGCCCGAAGTTTCAAAGGGTGTGAAAGATAAAAAATGATTAAGAAAGAAAGCATCTTTGTCATGGAAACTTACTAGGCCTGCCGTGCTCTAGCTAGTTGTAAGTGACATGTTCATACTGTGAGAAAGCTCAGCAGTTATGTGGGTTATGTGGTCTGTTCAGTTACTGCAGCATCTTATACTGGGTCAGTATTTGGGATTTGGATGCCTTAAAGTGGAGGAAAGGGAGTATTTTAGGATACAAGGCAAGTAGAGGAAAGTGAGAGGAAGTGCGAGCAAGTGGTGGGGGCAGAGGAGTGGCTGGAGAGCAAAAGTCATTAAGAAATTTCATTACTTTGACTTTGCCCTTCACAAATTTTTGTGTGTGTTGTTTTTGTTTTAAGGCTGCAGAACTTCGAGCTTACCTGAAATCCAAAGGAGCAGAAATCTCTGAAGAAAACGCTGAAGGTGGACTTCATGTGGACTTGGCACAGATCATTGAATTTTGTGATGTGTGCCTGAAAGAAGATGACAAAGGTTTGCATGTTTAAGTCTTGCTGGTTTTGCCAAACGTACTGCCATCAGTGCTTTCAAACAGTAATGGTTGGTAGAATGTAGAGGTATGTTGGCTGCCTTGCATGTCAACATGTGCATCTTTATAAAACTGGAAGTGCTTATTTCGTCATTACCATGTAAAATTTGCATGAGCGCTTCCCCTCCCTTTCCTAACATCCAGCACCCTTTGAAGGAGTCAGGAGTCGAGCTAGACCCTGCTTGTTACGGGGGCACAAGGAGTTGTGTGTAAAACAGGTTTTGTCTCTGAAAGAAAAGAAGTATAATAAAACCAAGATTTGCTGTCAGTTAATGGCTGTAATCAAGAAACAACAAAGTAACAATAAAAATTAGGACTAGGCACGTGTAAGTAGAAATTTTAAGGCTTAAACATTGATTAAATAGGGAGATAAATTGATAAACAGAGAGACCTTATAGCAGCCTTCCAGTACATGAAGGGGCCAACAAGAAAGGTGGAGAAGGGCACTTTACAAGGGCATGCAGGTATAGGACAAGGGGAATGGCTTTAAACTGTCAGATGGGAGATTTAGATTAGGTATTAGGAAGAAGTTCTCTACTGTGAGGGTGGTGAGGCGCTGGCAGAGGTTGCCCAGAGAAGCTGTGGCTGCGCCACCCCTGGCAGTGTTCAAGGCCAGGTTGGACGGGGCTTGGAGCAGCCTGGTCTAGTGAAAGGTGTCCCTGCCCATGGCAGGGGGTTGGAACTGCTTTAACGTCCCTTTCAGCCCAAACTGTTCTATGGTTATTGTCTGAAAACATTAGGATTTTCAGTAGTCAGTAAGTGTTACCAAGTTAGGGCTGTAGATTCTTAGAAACTGTGCCAGTGTGTTTTAATGACACAGATAATGCTGCAGTAGCCTTAAATATGTGTGTGCCTGCTGTGCTCTGTACCAACATACTTGTTCCATTTAGAACTTTAGCATGTAAAAAAAATCAACAGCTGATAGGAATAATGTGTTATTTGAAAGAATGCCTGGTTCATCTAAGAAGGAGTACTTAAAAATTATTTTTTCTGTTGCCTTTTACTGTAGGCAAACTTAATATGACATACTAGAGTAACTATTGCTTTGCTGTTTGGTGGTCAGGTGTCGTTTCAGGGAATAACAGTATTTTCATATGTAAGGAATTTTGTTCTTATCCTTTCTGTAACTGATATTTGGGCAGGCTGTGAAAAGAAAACAAAAAACCTGCCTGGTCCTGTTTGGAAGGGATAGAACACCATGCTTAAAACAGGTGCTGGCTGGGGAGGGAGCTTTTGAGTATATTTTGTTCTTGCAGGCATTTTCCCTGTGTTCTGGGTATCTCTTGTGCTCCTTGTATGTGGGTATATCCTTGTGAAATGTTTTACTGTATTTGAGCATTAGGTGTTAGTGTTCTCTGTAGAACTGTGCAGCAGTTTTCTTGAAGCTGCTGTTTAAGACAAAAACCTGAAGTTCCTCTGACTTCTCTTTTGTGTGAACAGAGAATTCAGAGCAGGATGCCCAATACCAAATTCTGCTTTGATCTCAGAGTGGTAATTCTTGCTTCACGTGGAAATATGTTGGTAAAAGACTACATGAATCAAATCTCTGGTACATTCTGATTAATATCCATGTTGGTTGTCTTGGCATTTCCTCTCTTTTACAGTTCTTGCCAATGCCAAATAATCATTCATAGCAGAAGTAACTCTCCAGCACTGAACAGGTACTGATGAATGCTGCTTACTGTTTTAAACAGCTGCCTGTTCTGTTTTGCACAGATGTTGAGAGTGTGATGAACAGTGTAGTCTCTTTGCTGCTTATCCTGGAACCTGACAAACAAGAAGCACTGATTGAAAACCTGTGTGAGAAGTTAGTAAAATTTCGGGAAGGAGAGCGCCCATCTCTTAGATTGCAGCTGTAAGTATTGTGCAGAGAAAAGCAAGGCAAGGGTATCTTGCAGAGATACTAAAGACCTTGTATGTCTTTAAATCAAAGTTTCTCTGTTGAAGGAAGCACTCTTTGGTTTTGTTTTTTTTTTTACCTTCATCTTAATAAAAACATCTGTGTGCACTCCAGTGATGTTTTTGGAAAGCTCTTTAACTCAGTTGTTCATTTTTTGTGGTTTAGGCTGAGCAATCTCTTCCATGGTATGGATAAGAACACTCCTGTGAGATACACCGTGTACTGCAGCCTTCTTAAAGTAGCCTCATCATGTGGTGCCATCCAGTACATTCCAACTGAACTAGATCAGGTAATTAGTGTGGTTTTTCAAGTTACAGCCTTTGCATTAACCATGTTGCATCTCACTAAATGTTAGTCAGAGTTGATATGGACCATCCCAGTTATAAATTGCCAGAGCTTTGTGAAATGAAAAATGCAGGCTACAGAGTTTCTTATCTTTTAAAGATATTCCTTATTCGTATTTAAAGATAATATGCAGAATCTAAATCAAGTTGTCATTTATTTTCTGTTTCTGATGCTGAATACAGTTAGATGTGTCAGTTTGATTCCTGTGATAGTAATGAAAGTGAGAAGCTTTGATCAGGAGTGAGGCATCAAGTTCTCGTCCTTTGCTCTGGAATCAGAGTGTATTAAAATCACTCATCCTTACTTAGGAAGTAACATAGAGAGCATAGGTGTCTGACTTCTCATGGGAAAACTTCCAGGTTCTGCGTGGAGTGTCAAAGGACCCAAAGGAGAAATCCTGGTGCAAGACCTTCTCAATCCTTTTCTACTTGAGAGGAAATGAGAAATATTTTCAGAGTTATTTTAGTCTTTTCCCCAGTGCTTCTTTTTCACTTTGTATTCTACCTAGGTCCGAAAATGGATTTCTGACTGGAATCTTGGCACTGAGAAAAAGCACACTCTCCTGAGACTGCTGTATGATGTCCTGGTAGACTGCAAAAAAAGGTATAAAAGACGTGATAAGATACTAGACCACTGTATTTTAAGTTGATGCATTGTAAGTGATCTGTAAGGGAAGTATTTCTCATGGTGCTTTTAAAATTAAGCTGCCCCAATTGTCCAAATACACCTAGGTTTTCTTCTTATGATGTCCTTAAGCACTCTTGCATTATACCAGTGTTTTCAAGAATATTAAAGTTAGTAGTGAATTAGCTGCAAACAGCGGACTCCCAAAATATAACTATACCTTTCTATAACTATTAATCTCTGAGCATTATAGCATCGTGCCAAATTTATTATTTAATTACACTTTTGACATTTTAGTGCATAGCAGTGCTATCTCTTACTTAATGAAGCTGGGAGGCTTATCAATCACAGTTAACAGAATCAGTCTTTTTATGTAAACGTTACCTTAAGGACAGAGCTTTCCACTCTTGGAAATTAATGTCCACAGAATACCTGCTTGGCCATTTTAAATTATTATACTGGATCATAAGCATCATCTTTGATCTAACAGACTTGGCAGACCAATGTCTTCTGGCATGCAGAGTAATCCTGTGTGTATCATGTCTCTAAATTAATGTCTTAACTGAGACTTGTCATCAATCTATCTTAAGAGATGCGATATGGTGTATTGACTGGATTGTCCAGGGCTGTAGAGATGGGCTGGTATCCAGAAGTGGTTTCAGCCTGTAGTTCCACAACAGTTTCAGCTTATCTGAATTGTCCCTGCTGTAGCTTGGGATATGTGTGTTTGTGTTACTTCCTTCCACCATTCCCCTTCTCTCTGTTTTCTGAGTTAGTTTGCTGAGGTTTGTTTTAGTTTTCATAGTGGGACAGCATCAGGATCTCTAAACTGCTGACTTACACCAGTGGCAGAACATTTGTATAGCCTTGCCCTGCTGCAGAGGAAACAATTCTGTCCTGTCCCTTCCTGCTACCAATACCTGTGTGCATGTCTGCTGGTTGTTGGCACGTGTGTAACTGCACAGAGGACTGGACTGGGGAGGTGGCCTTGCCAGGGGTTAAGAAAGGCAAGTGTGGAGCTGTCCTAGGAGGAAGAGAGTTTCTTCTGGCAGGAGAGTTAGCTTATTCTGGCCTGGTGAAATGGTAGCCTGGAAATGCTGCATCAGCGTAGCAGGATCATTTTTAGCTAACCTCAATTTAGCGATGATTAATCCTTATGGAGCTGTGATCTACTACAACATCATTGGGAATTCTTGTTCCCATCACTAACATTAAAATGCTTTTGCGTTGGTAGTCTGGTATGAAAGATTTCAAATGGTAAAAATAATTTCAGAAACGTTAATCAGATCTTATAGGTGGCTTAGTGCTTTGTTTCATAAATATTACACTGATGCTCTATAACACGCTTACTCTTTTAAACACTTGTCAACTTCCTGATTTATTGAGCTGTTTTAACTCAGTATTTATTAAGCTGTTTTAACTAGCTTAATTCCCATTCATAGTGGCTGTTTTTAGCTAGTCTTGTTATCAAATCTGGATTTTTTGTTTCCAGTACTGCCAATAACGTTGCTACCAAGTGGGTTTTGCTTACTAGTAATAGGTGATATTTTTAACTTGGGCATTAAAAACTTTCACAGATCCTGTAGTATGTTACAGCTGCACTCAGTGTCCTTACCATCTGGTGCAGCAAGCTTTGCACTGAATGAGCAATGTTTCAGAGCACTTACACTTCTATCCAGAAAAAAAACCAAGAAGTGACCCTGGCACCTTTGACCTGGTTCACTCTCCTGGATCACTGGGCAGTATTTGCTATAGTATGGGAAACTCACAGCAGCATTCCAGCTTTAGCACTCAGGAATGTTGCTCTATCTAGCAGTATGGGAAGGTAAGTGGGAACTGAAAAATAAGTAATAAAAATCATACCTCGGTTACCATGTTGGAGTCATGGGAAAAGAATACATTGTTGGAAGCAGTTGAGTGTAACTTTTTTGGTTTGTTTTATATTTTAGCTTCTTTCACTGTGGAAGAAGAGGTGGTTTTCCATAGCTAAGAGACTTTTCCCCAGTGGATAAGTTGGTAGTAAACAGATTTGTAGCTCATAATAAGTAGATCATACAGATACTATGTGTGGTGTTCATTTTCCCGCAGTGGTAAGAGAACACTTGATTTTTCAGATCTTTTTCAGTCAGTGTCCAATTGAAGTTTCTTCTTTCTAATGATGAAAATTATCTTAATCTCTTTGAAGAGGGAATTTTATCTTTCTTGTAATCAACTGAAGAAAAGTGGTGGTGGTGGCTGGAAAACAGATGGCTGGTGTGGCTTGTTTCTGAGAGCTATATTTGGTAGCTGAACCAAATGAATGAATTGCAAGAGACGAGTTACTTTGTGTGCTGTCTGCTCTCCTTGCTGTAAAGGTTCTGCAGTAGTTTTGTGTGGCTGCTTCAAGTCTTCAGCATTTTCATAGCTGTGTTGGTATGAAATTGCAAGGTAACACAACCTGTGTTCTTTTCCAGGTACAGATGGAGTTTTATACAGATGGAGCTGCCTTGCATGCAGCTGGTTGTGCTATGCAGCCCTGCCAGGCACCAGCCTTGTGCAATTTACAGCTGTCCTCTGCCATGGACCTGGCAGGGTTCAGAGCAGGATTAGCCCTGCCCAAGTTTACACTCAGGACTGGCAAGACCAGTTCTTAATATGTGTCCCAAAAAGCTTAATATGTCAGGCACCTGCAAAACAATTGTTTCATTTAATTTTAATTCCATTTAGTATCATGTCATGTAGGGGGACTTGATTCCAACAACTTACCAAGTCTCTGAATGCTTTGTGGTTTGTTTGTTGTTTTTTTCTTTTATCTACCCTAACTTCTATTCTTACTGGCTTTTTGTCAAGTTATGTATCTAGACTGGCAAGCGTAGCTAGTATTTGTGCAAGCTGTCTTGCTAGAAAAAAATGTTCACGTTTACATCTTAGGTGAGACGCATTTAGCAATGAGCTTTGGTAAAATAGTGATCCATATTCCTGCTTTGAACACAGTAGTAGTCTGACAGTGAATGGAACGAGTAAGATTAAAAGGCCTGCCATACTTGCTGAGGTTCACAAGAACTTAGTACTGGAAGTTCAGGGGTAATTGTCTTGAAGCATTTTGATGTTTCCTAGAAATACAAGTGAAAGATTCCATTCCTTCCTCACTTAAAAAAGAAAATTAGCTAAATGCATAATTTTCTGGTTTTGCTCATAAGGGAATGGGAGGAGAGGAAAAGTTCCAGAAATCTGTACCACAGTATGGAGTGTACAAGAACAACTACTGACGGCTTCTATTAAATAAGGAGTCTGGTATTGTTTGAATAGCACGTGAGCTGAGCCTCCTTGTTTGAATGTCTATATGGTATTAGTCCTGTATTAAACTGGTTGTCTTCACTAGAACATCTAGTGTTGATAAGATTTCATAAATGCAAAACTCAGTCTCTCACTGGTTGCTTTATATGCAAGTAGTTCTCTCGTATATAAAGCTGTCTGAATTAATTTTTTTTCACTGATACAGAGCTATCAGTTCCTCTACACACCAGTGTCAGTTGGCATGACAAAAGTGAGCTGACCTCTTTAGTCATGGACTTCTATGACAAATGTTTCATTCATGTTTAGATCCCTGAACACAGTTCTGGGATAATAGCTGTGATCTAAAGGTGCTTTTGTGCCTTGGTCACAAAGTGTCTTGACTCAGTGTGCATCCAAATTATATATGGTATCACTTGTTTCCCATGGTGTCTTCATATTTGTACTGCACATCTGTGAGATCTGGTAAATTCTCTAGAAGCACAAAACCTCACCCTATAGAGAAGCTGTCGAATAGGCATATTGTGAGATTTAAAATAAATACCTGTATAAAGATGGTGTCATTATATTGTAAAACTGCTCCAACCTGTGCTGATGTTTGAGTTAAACCTGTCTCACAGCACACAACAGCATGTACTGGGAGTGTTGTGCTGGTTTGTTCCTTCCCTCTGTAATATATGCCATTAACCTAAGTAATTAAAGTGAATTGAATCTTTATTCTTGAACCTTATTATTTTTTAAGGAAAATTTTGTAGGCTATTAGACCACATGGGGAAATCTGTTGTATCTGAAAATGAGCTGCTTTGAAGGAAGAGCTTATTTTTACACTATAACTCACTGTACTCTGGAGAGTAGTATCCAACCTTCTTCCTGTCCACTGAGGAAGTACCTCAAGTAGTTCCCAGTCTGTATGTGTGGGGGGGTTTATGCAAAGCACGTGTTCATGTTACTCAGTTGTGGATGTCTCTCACTTCTTAGCTTTGGTGGTATCTGCCTCGACACCCTTTCTTGTTCAAAGGAGTGGTAAGATGGTGTCAACAAAATCTATTCTCTGTACAGAATAACTGTCACACCTTCTATTTTAATAGTTAACAAGAATTCCATGAGAAGCAGGAAGTAGCTTTTTGTGTGTATACACAGCATATTCAGTATGTATATTTTTTGCTGAAAATATTATGAAAATCACCAGCAGCTCCTGGCCTCACTAGTGGTGAAAACTGTTAAGTGAAAATAAATCCAAATCTGTTGAAATGACACAGTAATGGTCTTGGAGTTGGTTTGCAGTAGCATTGATGAGCTGCTGTTCACAAAATAATCAGGTGGGTAGACAAGGCTGTTGATTTACTCCATTTTCTTTGGATGAATTGTGTTCCTGAAAGCTGTCTGTCAAAGCAGCACTGCAGGCTGCTTGCTTTGCAGCAGCCTAAGCCGATCATAAGTGTTGGCTGCTTAACTTCCTCAGTAAAATAAGCAGCTCTCTCTCTGAATACTTGAAGAGAGAATCTCTCAAAGAAGAAAAAGCAGCTTTTATACAGTCATTTTCCTGACCGTAAATATTCTTTAAGATATGCCATTTTACCTTTGAAATAAACTTTGCAGGGCTACTTATTGTGCAGTGATTAAATCCAGATGTGCATAAGAAGAGCATTCTAGTGAACCATATAAAGCTGTTCCTAGCTGAGAAAGCTTTTTCCATAACCAGCAGGTAATTTATCAGTTTAAGAGAATGAAATGAAGGGTGAAGATAAACAATTTTGTAGAATAAGAATTGAAAGAATACATCTAGTTAATTTGTTCTCTCCACTAGAACAAAAATGGATCATCTACATCTTTTTCAAGTGTAATTTAATTTGACCTATAACATTGTAATGGAATTATTGAAATATTTGAGTGTCTTGTTTGAGCTGTATTTTTTTCAGCAGTCCTGAGGTAACTTTATTTTTCTTCCACAGTGACACTGCAGCAAAAGTAATGGTGGAACTACTAGGAAGTTACACAGAGGACAATGCTTCCCAGGCTAGAGTTGATGCTCACAGGTAATACTGACTTCCCACTTTCCTTAAAAGTAGCTTTTTATCAGTTGCTACATTATGTTGATTGCCTTACTGTTGAAGAGTATCAAATGGCCTGGCAGGCAAGGGCCCTGCTGCAGCCTCTTCTGTAGCCTGGCTGACTTAGTGAAGGGTTTATTTCTGCACTCTACGCTAGGTTGCGTTGTTTCTAGGCAGAGACAGGCTTGCTCCATTGTGCCCAGGTGTTTTCCTTGTCACTGCTGAGAGAGTCAACCTTGACTCTGTTTAAATTAACTGCACAATTAGAATTTGAATTGGCATCCTTTAGTTCTATTTTTTACTTACTGTTTGCTTCTCTAATATTCAGTGTTCTTTGCAGATAGCAAGTTCTGTTGAAAAAAAAATTCTTGCTCTCTTTTCTATAAGCAAGTACTAAGGATGTGAACTGCACAGAAATAAACTTACTTATCGGACAGTAAATTGATTCTTAACAGTGTGTTTTCCCCATTGGCCAAAGGAGTAAAAGCTTGTATTTTGACATTCTACCCTGGGAATTCATTTTTTTATTAAGTTGTGGGGCTCCGCCATGTGTGTACAGCCAACACAAGTTTCAAACACAGTTTTCAAGGGAGCTGTTTATGCTTGAGCATGGAGGAGAATCAGGATGAGTCAGTTTGAAAATCAAAGTGTCTGTTCATAAATGAAAACCTCACTGACTTACCCTACAGCTATCTGAGGCCTTTTACCTCCAGAAGAACGCGTCTGCCTTGTGTTTCTAATACTGCAGTGTCTGTGCAGCCCTTTGCTTCTCCTGAGGGTACTTTATGTGGCAGGGTGGTGGTCTAGGCCATTGGAGCGAGTGTAGCACCAGGGTTTCTCATGTGCCACAGACCAAAAGCTTTAGTTTACAGTTCTAGAAACCCTTTGTATCTATTTATAGTCTAGAGCCGCAAGGCCTATGATTTATCAGTTGCAGTGTTTGGTATTGGGGTTTTCTCTGTTTTGTGTCACATATGCAAGTATAATTAATCTTCCTAAACAACTTAGTTCTATGAAATTTTAGGAGGACAGTAAAAATACCTCTAGGAATGAATGCTGGGCTGGAAATATATGCGTAGATGGAAACAGTAGGGTGATTGTAGTCTTACCACCTGGCAAATCTCTTCTGTGATGCTGGACAAATTACTCAATGCTTTCTATTCTTTTTTTCTTCTGTCTGTAAAAATGAAGATTAAAACTGGAATGTGACATATCTTACATTTAAGAAGAGTTCAAAACCCTTAGGTTTTGTCTTGAAAGCAAGGAACAACAAATTGAGTTGCACTTCTTCATAAAAATGTGTACTGCTGTAAAAATAAGCATTTTCCTTTTCTTATTAGATGTATTGTACGAGCACTGAAGGATCCAAATACCTTTCTCTTTGATCATCTTCTTGCCTTAAAACCCGTGAAATTTTTGGAAGGAGAACTTATTCATGATGTAAGTAACTATTGTTTTTAGGAAGATGGTTTGGTGTCTGTAGAGTTCTGGGTTTTGCTTGTGTCTTTTGAAATTCATTAGAGTTATTGCCTTTGTCAGTAAAACTGAGCTGTAGTGCACAATTTTTTTTAATGCTTTTAGAATTACAAATACCATATGTGAAGTGCTTCCCTTCAGAAGTTTCAAAAACTCAGTTGCAAGACTTGCCCTCACATGAGCTCTTTAGCAAAGTGCCTTTCAAGCCTGACAAAGGGAAGTAAGCTCAGCACAGATTGTCCTCAGCTATTGACAGCAGACATAATTTGAGCTCTTAATGGTTTATTTTTCTGTTGAACACTAATAGTTTATATATCTGTCCAGCATGCAGAAAGGGAGACATAGATCATATTTAAACTGTTCTTCTATTTGTTTTCCATCTTCTAGCTTTTGACCATTTTTGTAAGTGCTAAACTAGCATCCTATGTCAAGTTTTATCAGAACAACAAAGACTTCATTGACTCCCTTGGTAAGTTTTCAGAGCATCCCATTTCTGACTAATATACATGGCATAAGATATAGAAGCTGCTTAGTGCTTCAGTTTGAAGCCAAGGAAATTTAATGGGAATTTTTCAGAATGGATTAGAGTCTGTAGAGTCTAACCTCTACTGGATCATACTTGGACCATCTAACTGTGGGTTCTTCTACTAGGATGAACTGTTTCATAGGTTTGGAAGAGAACTCTCTTTTTCTCCACTTCTTTTCTCTTAAACCTTTCAGGAGAGAATTTTAATGCACTTGGTGATCTAGCCTAGGCCAGAGATCACAACTGTAGAGTAAGCCAGCAGCTTGTATAAATCTCTTACAGGTTTTTTTATGATTAATAACTCTATAGCAGCAAATACTGTTCAGGAGAAGTAAGATAAAACACGTAAAATAGCGTGTGTGTCTGTGTGTGCTGATGCAATAGAGCTAGCAAGCCTCAGTCTGTCCCAGTTAATTTGTTTCATCACATGAAGTAATGTGATGGAATGTTAATGTCAGCACCCTCTTTATTTACACACTGTGGAAAAAAGGAGTAGTAATTAACACTTTGACACTCCCCCGTTGATGTGTAATTGACTGTTTCAAAGGAGCACTGGTTCATAAGCTATTGCATGCATTAAAATTACGTTTTTTATATTCCAGCTTTTTAGGACAGGGGTCAGTGACAATGCAGAAATTGCTCAATGATGCAGATTTTTTTATTACTGCATTAAGGTTTTGACATATTGGTAATGAATGAATGTTTCCATAAAAATCAGAGTTGGGGTTGTTTTTTTCTGTTTTGTTTTTATAACTTTGATTTTGAAATGACACTTCAACACTGGCTGAATGCATTTAGGGAAAGGCAGTTTTGCTAAAACAGAGTTTAGTGCAGCCTTTAGAAGGAAGTATTATTTTGTTTAATGGAGTGCGGTATAATTTTGAGAATAATTACCTTCAAAGCTTTAAAATGCTGGTACTTTGGGTATTAAAATGATGGAAATGCCAATGTGATTTTTCCGTGGATAAAATTAGAAGCAAGTTTGTGGTAGTTTGTAAATATGTATGTAGAATAAGCACACCTTTTGCAGTCTGTATTTGCACATTAGTTGGGTAGACACCTTATGCCATTCTTTCTTAGCGGAAAGTGGGGTTTGCATTGTAATTATTTTTATGTATTGAAATGGCTTATGTTACTTGTGCACAGAAGTATTTGCTGAAAATGCTGTTACGGTAACATTTGAATAAAGTTATGTGGGGTTAATTACATACATACTTGGTATTAATTATACAGTGTACCATAGTCATGATTTCTTTTGCTCTGCCTCCCTGTATCTGTGTTTACCTCTGTGAATTTACAGTGTGTGCATTTCCAATAGTAAGCCCCTTAAGTATCTGTGTAACTGTTTTGAAACTTTGAAACTCAACTGTTTTGACAGCCTTACTTCCAGTTATCTTGATTTCTCACCTGCTTTATGTTGTACTCAGAAAATTCTGAATGTCTCTGAGCAGTGGACAAGATGGGGATTCTGAGGCAGCACAGGCCAGAATGCTAGGAATTGGTCTGAGTGTTTCAGCCATGCCTTTGAAAAATAGGGGCAGTTTGCTCTAGGAACAATACAATTATTAGATGAGGCATTCCAAAATTCTCCAAGGCACTTGTGATCTGTTGCCAGAAACAAATGTATTTTTAACCATGCTTTAAAGATTATTATTTCATTTTTTTTAACAAGTTGCCAACATATTTGGCTTTAAAATAAATGATGTCAATAATAGTCATTTTAGTGCCAGTACAGCATCGTCTTTAGTTCTGACCTTCTCTGGATTAGGACTAGTCTACGCTAGTGCAGAGAAGCTCCTACAGGTGGCGTCCGTTTGTGACCATTTGTTTTATTAATGCTGACAATTTAGGCCAGCAGTAGAATTGTCTGTGTCAACTGAATCGCCCTAACATGGCCACATCTAATTTGCAGTCTTTTTCGGAAAGTTAATCAGCATCTCATTTGCATTTGTTAATTAGGGTTAATGTGTGCTAATTGATTTTTTGATGCTTGTAGAGTTCCATTAAACCCAGTTAGGTATAGTTGCTGGTGCTCCTCATTTGCATGAATTATGATTGCATTTTTGTTGAATCAGTGCCAAACAGGGAACCTGCATCATAATTATAGCTAATTAACACAACACGATGTCGTGCACTAACGGGCTTTCCTGTTAGCATATGGATGTTATAAATTCCAAACTTAAATTGTTTACTGAAGCAATGTTTATAACGTTATTTTGAAACAAAATGTTTGATATTCATTTTAAAGAAACTTCCCCATAACCATTGTTGGTACCCTGCAAAGCCTGGATTAAGGAATACCTTGGTTCATTTGAATCCTAGACTCATAGAATAGTTAGGGTTGGAAAGGACCTTAAGATCATCCAGTTCCAACCCCCCTGCCATGAGCAGGGACACCTCA
>JBCJKH010045404.1:10097-20827 GCA_039877255.1 Loriculus beryllinus | reverse complement strand
GACCAAGGTGGAAGTGAAGGCAGAATGGAAAGTCAAGACCCCTCTGTTCCACAAGGAATGCTATTATGTGGAGGGGAAAAAGGAAGTGAACAAAAAACAGAGTAAAACATGTTGAAGACTAGAAAGCAATTTAGCAAAGAGGCTCTTGCAGAATGGGGACAGCATTTGCTACATATAGCCTGAGAGAACTAAGCCTGGATATGTGGGAGCCAGTCCAAAACTATAAGTTAAAAAAGGGCAAGAAAACATACCAGCAGGAGTGCTGAATTGAGATCAAGAGCAAGCATTCTTACAGGTCACTGGAAAATCAGTGTCTGCCAGTCATTACCTCACTGTGACCACAGATATCTTCTAGCCAAAGTGTAAAGAAAAACATATTAATCTCAGATATCCTTGTGTATCTATTCTAGATCCATCATGATAGGCTGATGATTCTTAGGTCCGATCGGCATCAGTAAAGAGGTAGAGATTGAGCCCTGATATCGGCTTGTAACCATCTGCTCTGCCAGTTCATAACATGGGTCTCTGCTCCAGGCCTGCAGACCAGCCTCCCAGTGTTAACAGGATTTGTCCTGCATAACTAAAGACAGGAGAATGCCCTCAGTTCCACAAAAGAGAATATAACGCTCTTTTGAGAAGATATGGTTCATTTCAGGGTGGCAGCTGCTGTGTAGCAAAGTCCTTGTAGAGCCTGCTGGAAGATGCTGCTGGTGGAACCAGCCACTGTTTTCTCACATTTTGACAAAATTGCAACAACAAATCACAAGCTTGGGACAAGTTGAAAATGAAGCAGAGGCCTGGACACCAAATGTTCTTTGTTTCATGGGGTGCAGTGAAAACAATGGTAGAAGCAGTTGGCAGGTCATATTTTAATGACCGAAGTTTTCCATTGTTTCATATTAATTTTCATAAATACTCATTAGTGTGACACATAGAGTTGACTTGTGTAACAGTTCTAAGTGTCTGAGGCCATTCTGTTCTTCTAATTCTTTTATCACTTGCACATCTAATACTGACAAGCTGGGCAAGCAGAATGCCAGTCTGCTTTGTTCCTCCAGTTAATTTAGCTCCTCCTCTCTTTTACCTGCTATATTAGCCCTGTATTTCTTCCCTATTAGACTGTCTGGTAGAAGACTAGTTGAAGGAAACCTCACACTGCACCCTGGCTTCTGCTTCATAATCATCATAAACTTCTCATGTGCTATGTCTTCTTTCCATATTATACACACTGTGCTTCATTCACCAAGGAGTTAGAAAGCCTAATGTATGATGCAACACTTGCAGAAGAAAGATACATTTACTAAGCAAGTCATCTGTAGCTTCCTTTTCCCAATATTTTCTATAAACACTGGGGTTTTCATGTTTTCTCTGGATATAAGACTTAGTGGTTTATTATTCTTATCATCTCCACTACTATTAAACAAAAAGGTAAAGAAAGTGAAGAATAAACATATATTTTATCTGAAAAGTTGCGACAAAGCTTTGATAGTAAGAAGAAAAGGCACCACAAAAGGCCTTTGAGAGCTGAGAGTCAGGGCTGCAGAGATGTGGACAGTGTCCCAGCTGCTGGAGACAAGCTCTTGCAGATTCCAGTCACCGTTAGCTGTGAGGGCAGCAGAGACCTCATCTTCAGCAATATTCTGTGTGCTGAGCTGAGAAGGGACTGATTGCCATTGTGGACTGAAACACACAGGTACTAATATGGGCTGTTGCTCAGCTCTTGTTGGGATTCATTGCACTACACAATGATCAAAAAGCAAGAAAGGCTGTGCTGCTTCAGGATAGCTGAAAAGAGTCCTTAAAGCAACTGGGTGGTATCTTGTAGGTAGCTTACACCAGGTGGTCAACAATCTCCACCCCAGTGCCAAGACTGGCACTCAGCATGTTGTAGCTGACACACAGCAGGACGGGGTGCAAGGCCAGAAGATGGGAAACACAGTATCATAGAAATTATGCCTGTGAGGGGCATCAGCTCCTGTATCCTGCTTTCACTGACATCAGGCCATGAAGAGCTCAGAGAGAGATGCTGCTCCATGGCACCATGTTTCTCTAATGAGCAGCAGCTCTCATATTTCTATGGGTACGCATTATCTCTAGGAAAGAAAAACAAAGTCTGCATCACCTCCCTTAAAAGTATTCCTGCTGCAAGCCTAAGAAGTCTATGTCCACCCAATCGAGTCTTCCATTATGCAGGCTTCATATTTTCTCTGAAGGCTTCACACAAACCTTGCTATGAAATAAAGCAGTCAGTACAATTCAATATACATGGAATGTCCTTTTGAGAAGCTTGGTCTTTGTATCGCATACACAGAATAGGGTCTTTCTGCTGTCAGACCAACCCCAGAAAAGGCTTGATTTCCAAAATTGCTAAACATGTGTTGCACACAGTGCTAAAGCTCAGCAACCGCTCAGCAACCCTGAATGTCAGACTGGCTGTGTGACATCCTGAAGTTCCTGCAGTACAGGGCGGTCCACAGTGGGTTTGATGCTGGCATGAGACAGGTTGTTTCATTGCGTGGGAAGAAAAAAATCACTGTGCTCTGTGCCCAATGCAGCAGTGGCACAAAAAAATGTGGTGCAAGCTGAGGCAATCATCACTCCAGCAAGCACAATGAACACCTTCTGGCTACATATATGGCTACATGTGTTATACATTAGACTTACACATGTTAACTATACCCATATATTTTTTCCTTCTGTAGGGATAGCCAAACCCTGGTACTGAAGACCAGTTGGCTGACAGACATAACATGATCCAACGGATTCATAAGCCTAGGGGCACAGGGGACTCAAGATGACTGCTGAGCTGCTGACCAGTAGCTTGACCTTGGGTGACTTTCCTTCTCTGCTACTTCTGTTGGTCAGTCATTCTCTGCAATTGTAAGCTCCGACCAGGAAACACCAGAAGGAGCTGGGGGATAGAGATAGCTATTTCCAGTGAGTGCTACTGTCTGCTGATGATTAACTTCACCTTAGGAGGGGCTGTGGGGTTGAGCAAGATGGCTTAGGTGGAGGGACACGTGTAGATAGGGAGTTAAGAAGAGAAACAAAGCCTGAGTATAGACTTGGAGACAACAGGGGTGTGAGGAATTGTGGGAGATCATTATCTCCATCACTCAAGGCAGGATCTTCTGTGCTGAAACCATATCTTGACAGATGTGTTTCTTCTTACAAAGACTGCCAGTACTAGAAATTGTGCAACCTGTGTCAGAAGCACTTTCCACTGCTTAAGGATCCTCATGGCTATTGGGTTTTCCTAATGCTTGATCTCATTCTTCCCTGCTCCAATTTAAGCATGTAACTTGTCACATCTAAAGGGAGGTGAAAAGAGCAAGAATAGGTCTGTCCCTTTGGCAGCTATCATCCAAAGCATTCAAAGCTTATTACCGTTTCTTTTCTTTTTTTTTTTTTTCCCTAAGCTAAGCAGTTCAAAATACCTTCTGTCTCCTTGTTTCTTTAGCTCTACTTTTTCTCATTCTCTTTCTCTGAGCCCCTCTTTTCACATCAGTTTGAAGTGCTGCATCTAAGACTGGACTCTGTACTTCAGCAGAAGTCCTCCAAGCAAACCAAAGGATGCCTTACAAATGTTGCTCCTGTTTATAACCCAAGCATTCACCTTTCCTACAGCTCCCAGAATCCGTAGGTCACATTTGATGTCTAAGCCAGGGTCACCCATAGGGTCTTTTTTCCACGAGGCCTGTGTAACAAGCTGTCCCTCCTGAGGGATTTAGGCTGCTGATTACTGAAGAATCAAGGACTCCCAGGACAAACTAGAAAGCCAATGCTTTGACACATGGTTCTTTTTGAAATGGACCATTATTTACTGGGCAAGAAATAGAGAACTCAGCACAAATAAAACTGTTCTCCCAAGTCTTAAACAGGGGAGGTTTAGATTGGATATAAGGAAGAAATTCCTTACTGTTAGGGTGGTGAGGCACTGGAATGGGTTGCCCAGGGAAGCTGTGAGTGCTCCATCCCTGGCGGTGTTCAAGGCCAGGTTAGACAGAGCCTTGGGTGCCATGGTTTGGTGTGCGGTGTCCCTGCCCATGGCAGGGGGGTTGGAACTGGATGATCTTAAGGTCCTTTCCAACCCTAACTATTCTATTATTATCTTTTTTTTTTTTTCCTGTGCTCATGCATCAGGGGTGTTTCTGTCTTACTTCACTTGAGCACTATCCCGGTTCTGGGTCAGTAGCACTGAAATAGCCACTTGTAAAGGTGGATGGTGGGTGTGTGGGAGAGGGGCCTCAGGCAGCTCCGGGCAATTGAAAGATAACATTCAAAAAGAAGGCAGCTCTGATGTCTCCTACACGTTGTTGCTGCTCTTGCCTCATAAGCTTCCCTCTTCCCACTCTCATCCCCGAGTTCTCTCTACAGATCTATACAGCAAAGCCCTGCACTCAACACAGCTGGGCATAAGAGAGGGGCCAAGGGTGCTGTGAATGGGTGTGGGAATACTGGTGGGGATAGTGAGATGCTCTGGGATATCTCCTCACTCCATTCGTCTGCAAGGACATTGAGCGGAGACAGTGTCCTTGCAGAACGCCTTCACTGCTTGTTGTGCTTCCCACATGTATCTCAGAGCTAAAGAGCTGGGAGTTTAGCCTGGCTGGTGCTTCAGTTTGTCATCCCTCCTAAAGGCCTCATTCATATTCTTACACTAAGGAGACTGCTGAGCTGCAGTTGCTCAGAAGGAACATCTCTAGTTAAGGACACAGCCCTGCTATCATCTCACAGCTAGCAGCAGACAGTTATATCTCTGCTACCCCCTTCCTACAGCATCTACAGAAACATGAGGGCCTCTGTCAAGGTTTTGACACTATTATAGACCTCAGTGTTTTCTGTTCTTTATTGTCTTTTATGATTTCAGCGTAGCGATACCTCCTAGTGGCAGGTTAGAAACCTCTGATGTAGAATCCTCCTAATCTCAGAAAGGTCTCTACTTGAGCCCAATGCTTTCAGCAGGATTAACTTCAAGGCTTGGTGGACTTGATAGGAATTGGAATTGATGCTTCTGTTTTGTCCTATGGTCATTACAGTTGCTTAATAGAATTTGATTCAAAGTACTTCTCTAATGTACTTGTGAACTACTTCTCTGTTTGTAATTAATGTGCTTTTCCTCTTCTCATTTTTGGAAGAACTGGCAGGTGATTAAAATGTTCACTACAACTTTGATAATTTTAAATAATGAAGCTAAACCTTTGCTTACAGCAGTAATTAGGTATTCATTGACATGGGAGCCAGTTGTCTGTGTTAATGTTTTAGGCTGACTAGACTGTCAACTTGAAGACAGCTTTTAATGTGAGTTTTCAATTCAACTGTTCTCTCTTGTCTGATGGCTCCAAGTTAACTTCTTTAGCTACAGTGCCAATTTTTTATATTATTCAAATCCACTTACCATAATTTTTAATGATTGTATCCCAGAGAAAGCAAATATCACTCTCCTCTCTCAGCCTGCCAAGGGAAAGAGCTGAGGGCAGCTGGGGTGATGAAATTCCTTCGGATTAGAGAGAGAAACAGAATCAAGCCTTTTAATTTATTTTTCTTTTCCCCGACAATTTGATATGTAAGAGGTGGGTTCTGAATCACAGGGTCTGTTTGAGGCTTTAAAGAGACACGGAGGAGGGACGTATTGAATAAAATAAAGAAGTTTCTTCTTTCCCCCCTGTTCCTGTCCAAAACTGATCTTCCATAATTTGTCTGAGTCATCCCCTTCTGCCTACATGTAGGAAACACACAAAATAACACTACATTGTACCTTTCAGACTCTTGTGTCTGCTGCATCCAGCATATGCTGTAACTCTCACTGGTGTTGTTAAAGAAATTACAATAACAGTGACAGTGGTCTTATTAATCTTACGACAATGGATTTCAACACTTCTCAGGCATCCTTGTCTATATGATACAGTCATTCCTGGTAAAAGCCACCTAATAAGACCAGTTTCTTAGCTTTTATGTTGCCATAGGAACAATTCAAACCTAGAACATCTCCTTGTAAAACAAAAGATTGCTTCCTGCAAAACTGGCAAGGGAAAGTCATATTCTTGTCAAATTGATGACGCTTTCATTATCTAGAATAACTCAAAGTAAGATGATTCTACGTGAATGATCCAGTGATAGGACACTGGAGTGCAGTCATCTGCTACATTTGGAGAAGACCACTGTTTAATTTCCTTTTCTTTCTAGGTATGGGGTTTCTTCTTCCATCCTTCCCATAACCACCTTTAGATTTTTTGTTCTGATGAACTTACCAGTCTAAACTCTTCCAGTTTCTGCTTTCGCCTTGATGGAAATAGAATGAAACCAATGCAGCAGCTTTAAATAATTCTGTGTTGGTCTTTTGTGCTGAGATGACCGTGATTGTAAGTGTGTCTGTGATAACAGAAGTGAGACCACCAATGGATCAAAGCTTTTCACCCTCAAAAGTCATTTTAGGTAAAGTGCTATGTTAGAGACCTTTATTTGTTTGCTTGGTCTGGGTGGTTTTTTTTAGCAGAGGTGTCTTTTTGTCATTCATGTGTTCATGTATGTTGAATTCTGCCTGGATATTTGCTGTAGGATCTGGTCCCAACACGGTTATGGGGCCATTTTCCAACATGCACTTTTTTTGTACTAAAATTCACCACATACGCATATAACAGCTTTGATAGTATCAGAGTTCAGCTGAGCTATTTTCTTCCTCCTGAACATTTTCCTGAGGACCCTTTTGATTTCCTTGTTCCTCAGGCTATAAATGAGGGGATACAGTAATGGAGTAATGTTGGTGTAGACCAGAGACACCATCTTGTCTCGAGCTGGTGAGTAACTGGACTTAGGACGAATATACATGAAGGTGGCACATCCGTAGTGTAGCAAGGTGATGGCCAAGTGCGTAATGCAGGTGGAAAAGGCCTTGCTGCTTCCCATGGAGGAGGTGATGTGTGACAAAGCAGAAGCAATGCAAACATATGAGGTCAGGATAAGGAGGAAGGGGAGCAGCAGGAGGAGCACACAGGCAGCCAGCAAGGGCAGCTCAGAGGAATAACCCTGTGTACAGGTGAGGTGCAGCACAGCAGGGACATCGCAGAAGAAATGGTTGATACGATGAGACCGACAGAAAGGTAAGCGGAAAACAGCCACTGTCAACCCCAGGGCGATAGCAAAGCTTCCCAGACAGCATGCCACAGCCATCCTGAGGCAGAACCCCTCACTCATCAAAGCCATGTAGTGAAGTGGCTGGCAGATAGCAACGTACCGGTCATACGACATGGCTACCAGGAGGAAGCATTCAGCCCCGCCGAGTGCCACGAAAAGGTGCATTTGTGCAGCACAGCCTATGAAAGAAATAGTGCTGGCTTCCACCACTATCAGGCCGAGGAGTGCCTTCGGGACAATGACTAAGGTATAGCAGAGCTCGATGGCAGAGAGCAGACAGAGGAAGGAAAGCATGGGAGGACGGGAAGTCTGCATAACCACTGCCATGAAGATCATCAGATTCCCTGCCAATGTGACCAAATGGACAATGAGAAAGATAAAGAAGAGGACGACTCGCAGACAGAGCAGCTCAGAGAAGCCAAGCAGGAAGAACTTCATGGTTGCATCAGTGCTCTTATTGTCCCTCTCCATGCAGCCTTCACATGGCATCTAAAGGGAGAGAAACAAAAGGGAAACAGTTGAATTTGACCCAATGCCTGACAGTCAATAACATATAGGAAATAATGTCAAAGCTCACTGTGTGGGGAGGAAGGTGATTTCATATAAAACCAAAACTGATTTCACCTGGCGACATTTCACACACTCTCAGACCCATATTCTCACAGCCACCAAGGTTCTTGTGCCCAAATGATCTACCTAGGATTCTTCACCATGACATTGATGACAAGGAATGTCATCTGTTGTGTCTTCATCACATCTTCTGAATTGTTCTTAGGTTGGTGATCACATGCAGGTTTTAAACATGCATTAGGTACCCGTTAGGAGTTGACACTGATTAGGCACTCCATCCTGTCCTGCTTTTGAAAGTCGTAATTGGATGCTTCCTACTAATCTGAGTGTCGAAAGAAGCTGTAGATGGATGTCTTAGGATTTTGATGACCATCAACACCTAGGTCTTGCAGACATTCTGCTACTGCTCTTTCTGGTGCTTCCACTCCTTGGCAGACCTGTTTGTTCTCTATTCACACCAATACTGCAGCTCTGTACGTCTGTGCCGGAGATGTACAGGGACAACCAGACAGTGAGCTGGAGCTTCTGCTCTACAATCTGACTCCCGTTAATGGGAATTCGAGGTGTTCACTGCCTGCCTTCTCCGTTCCCTACAACGGATTTGCCTCAAAGTTCATTTGGAAACAGGGTTTCAAATGGAAGGTGTCAGTGGTTAGACATGAAGATTCTAAAATTAGAGCTGGCATTTTGGCTGCTTGCATCAGAGTTAAAGTAAACAAACTTCCAAAGTCAAAACAAAGATGTCCATGGCAGTGTGCTCTGTATAAAGAAAATACAAAGCTAATAGCTTGGACTTAGAACGCGGTCTTGCTTATCACAGGAAGAATGAAAAGTTCCTAGGAATGTGAGGTGATGCAAAGCTGTTTAAGTTGTAAATATGTAGAAAAGACAAGGATGTAGAGAGCCTTATAATAATAAATTACATGAGCCTTGTAATAATAAATTACATATACTGGTCACAGGTGAACAGTGCTTATTGCTCATGTGTTCATCATGTAATGCAATATTTACTGTAAGGAATAATTCCAACTCTTTCTACACTTTCTGTAAAACAGGAATAAAACCAGAAATACCTTGAAGACTTCTGCTCATATGAAAAAATATCCAGCAATATTTAAGTATGAAAGAAGCTGGAAAATCACGTTAAGTATTCCAATGCCATCAAGAAAATATAGAGGAAATGAGAAGCTGATGGAAAAAATTGTTAGTGAAGACAGTGATTTTCCTGGAAAGAAGACATCTTTAAAATGGTACAGAAAGAATTAATCAATAAAGTTGAGGAAGTGAATCTGATAAGCCTGTACACCCTTGCCTCTATTTTTGCTACTGCAATCACTAGAATGTGCTGGTTTCCTTGTGATCCAGCATCTCAGCAGGATTCAAAACATCTGGGGACTCAGGTGAATAATGAAAACATCCACAATTATATTACCTCAGGTGCAAAACTAGGAATTAAATCTCTGTGCTTCAGAGCATCAGTCAGCAAAATCACAAACACAGAAAGAAACTTTACCATAAGCCTCAAGACAGAAAAAATGTACAGTCAGTGATCGAGAAGGAGCTCTTTAGAGAGTGCAGAGGGAGCAGGGGTCCTGAAAAAGCAACAAGGACTACTTCTAGACACAGTTTTTGGGGTTTATAAAGCCATGGCTAACTCCTACATTCACCTTTTGCTCCTGCAGAACCTCCAGACAGCTCTTCTAAACAGTCTGGCTATAAAGCTTTCTTGACACTGCATGCAAGTAGTCAGTCTCCACAGAAAACAGGAGTGATGGGTTGGTACATGATGACTGCTGACTGGAATCACTAGGAACCAGCTGTGGCTCTCCTCACTCCAAGTACCAAGACTTAGGAGGATTCTACTAAACACAACAAAGCTAAAGAGCGAGTAAGAAAAAGGGGGTTCCCTTCTTTTCATTTGAAGCTGACCTCTTCAGTGAGAACATACCGTCTCTGGGTTAGAAGATAAGGAAATAGAGACTTCTTCCTCCTGATGATGTGTGCAGTTCAGTCTGGGCTGAGATTCTGCCTCTTGCCCAGACTGGGGTCCCTCTGGCTGTGAGTGTCCTTAGAGGCAATGCTTTCTTTCAGCATTTCATAATCATCCTCTCTTCTTTTCTGCAGGATCCAGTTCCTTATATATAATGTGACACAGAGGTCTCCTCTTCCCTGGTGCCTCATCCCTCCTTGCATGAATGACAGGCAGTTCCATTCCTCCAAAGAAAAGGAAGCTTGCAGGTTTTTTCTAAATCAAGCAACAGGATGCAATTGCACCTTCAGTGGAAGGCAGTGTTGTGGCACCCTCCTAGAGGGCTCTTGCTCCCTCCGCTGAAGCAGTTGAAAGGAGCTGATTGAAAAGGCTGGCTTATACCTGAAAAGGCAATGATTTAATTATCAGGATGCATTGCTGCTCTTCTTAAATAGAAATAAATCAGGAGGTCTTTAAGTAAGCTTAAACCAAGCTCACACTTAAAGGCAAACCAAAGCAGATATAAAAACTTCAAAGCCATCTGTAGAACTGTGTGTGGAGGTTTCAGCAGTTCAGATGATCCATTGTTTCTTACTGACTCAGATGAAATCACTGTTCAGCGGTGGATAGGACTGAAATTACTCAGGCCAGATTTCTTTTTGTTCCCATTGTTAGGTTCATTCCTGCCCACTTACACTGGAATCATTAAAGAGATCTGTGAGCTTATGTAGATAGAAGAGAGAGGCGAAGTCAAAGTTTTGGACCATAAAATGTAACTGCTTTCCTTTAACTGAGCTTGGCAGAAATATATAAATATGGTACCTTTTTCCCAGAACACTGTTTAGAGGAAGTCTACCTTTCAAAATAGTCTTCTATAATAGTTTTTCTGTATGGCATAATCATCTAGGGACAAAACTACCCCATGCATCAGACCAGTCCGGGGACTAATTGTGTTGGGAGCAGCTCTGCAGAAGAGACCCTGAGCTTATGTAGATAGAAGAGAGAGGCGAAGTCAAAGTTTTGGACCATAAAATGTAACTGCTTTCCTTTAACTGAG
>JBCJKH010045404.1:0-10066 GCA_039877255.1 Loriculus beryllinus | reverse complement strand
ATTATTCACCTTTGTCTGCCACACATGAAGTCACATCTGGAATACTGTGTCCACGGTTGCAGTTCCCCATAGGAGAAATGATGATGAGCTCAAGAGGAGCATGGAGAGGCTGAGGAAGTTAGGTTTGTTCAGCCTGCCAAAGAGGAGGCCAAATAGAAATCTAACTGATGACTTTAGCTAGCTACTGGTGGGTGGCTACACAGACAACCGAGCCATTGTACTCTCAGTGAAACATTCACAACATTCTGATTGACTATAAAGAAATAAAACTCCTCTACTCAAGAGATTGGTCCAGCACTGAAACAGTGTCCTGAGAGGCTTCTTTCTTGGGGATGTTCATACGTTGAGAATTAAGCTGCAGGCCCTACAAAAGATTAACTTGACAAGGCCGTGAGCATCCTGATCTAGCTCTGGTGCTAGCTGTGCTTGGAGCACGTGTAAAGATCTCCACGGTCCCCTCCCATCTAAATCTTTCTTTGAGTCTACAGTACTGTTCAGCCTCGGTCAGACATCCAGTATGGACAGGAGCAGACCTGTGTGTACCTGAGGAGCTTTGCTGTCACAAACTGAACTACTTGCAGAGATTTGGCTCCTCCAAGGCCACTAACTGAGATTCTGTAGTGCCACAATTATGAAATTATGCCGAACTCAGAATCCAAAGTTGTATTTAAATGTTCTTACTCTTTTCTTAAACCTGTCATGTCACTTCTTGGAACTAAAGATATGGAGGAGGTGGAGTCTATCCTCTTTAGTCTCCCAGTTCACTTCCTTAACTTTCAACTTTTTTCCCTACACTTTTTTTATTGTTTAAGATGCTGCAAATAATTCAGGGCACAGAATGTCCTTAAAAGCATTTACAAAGCTGAATTCTGAACCTGGCTGGAATTTGTAGGTGGTGTTGTATAGTAATGAATAAAACAACAGCCCTAAAGCCTCTCTCTGTGGCATGTTGTCTCTGCAGCTGTACTGGGAGTAAAATTGAGGACCTGGTTGTTTTATAATTCCACCTAGCAAATTGGGAAGATTATAAGTGGAATTAAATCTTTACAGTGATGAATCTATTTTAGTCAAATGCTTTACAGAGTAATATTTCTCCCTCTAGCAAATTCTGAGAATTTCAGAACACCAGCTGACAAACTTCTGTATAGTTTCTCTCTCTGTTATAAAATAGTATTCAGGGACCTAGGTGCTATTTCTTACTTTAATTTATATTTGCCCTCATCTTTAACCCGAACCGCAGGAGAAAATCTGCTACATTGGTAACAAGGCATAAAGAATTGCAAGGAACTATTTTGACAAGTCTGTTCCAACTTTCTCATCTTCAGATGGCCATTTTCTGCTGCTGGACTGGAGGTGAACCTAGGTGAATCAGCATGTACCCAGTAACCAATACTACAGAGTCAGCAGTAAGATGCACTGATTTATTTTCTTCTACAATAGTGCCCAGCCTTACAGTGGATAAGTAAGGCAAATTACTGTTTCAGTTTGTGTGTGTTCAGATAAGCTGCCGTTTATTAACATGCAGCTTACCCCTCCCAGCAACATTTCAACACACGCCTACACATTACCTCCAAAACATGGCTCACCAAACAGGGGAGCGTTAGCTGGAGTGAGGTATGCATCCCAATGCCAGCAACCAGACAAACAATGAGCAGGAGAAGATGAGAATATGCATGTCAAAGCGACTCCATACTTCCTCCTTTAGACCACACCTTTCAGGTTCCCAGCAGTTTCATTGCATCAGCTCACAGCCAAATTCATAATAGATTAATAAAAGCTGCACGTTAGCATTAGTGTTTGCATGTCTCGAGTCTGCAGCGTGTGAGAGATGTACGTTCCTCCTTGCTGCAGAGTTCAGCCCTCCTCTTCTTCCCCGCACTGTACCTGTGTGGTTATTTTCCCAACACACACCTGCAAGGCTTTGGAACTGGCCTGCCTTGGCCCGAATTTGTATAAAGAGCTTCTTGGAATCCATCTACAGTTAATGAATCACATCATATCAGTTTCTATCAGCAATTGCAACATGCTTCAGAGGATGTTCCCCTTGGTCTTCAGAAAAAGGACCAATGCTGCGCTTGCCTATCCACACCCATGAGCTACCAGCCTGCTCCAAAGAAGGCAAGAGAGACGATGAAGTTGCTGGGAAGCATTTCTGGGAAGCTTAGTGTAATCAGGAGCAATCTGGGCAAAAATGGATAGAGCTGAAACACACACCAGGAAGCCTGGAGCAGAGGGATGGCCAGTTCCAGTGACAGCCCAGGAAGCAGTGCCTTCAGCCCAGACAGCCCTTAGGCTCTGACTTAACCCAGAGACACAAAGCTACTCAGTAGGCCAAAAGTAATGTTCAAGCAACATGAAGTAACTAGCCAGTGCTAAAATAGAATAAAGAGGATAAGAAAGATCACAGATCTTTGAATGCAAAAGCACGGCACTGTTGATCCTCTGGGGGTATCATTCTGTTGTAGAAAGCAAAGAGTTCGGCTTTAAAAGCAGCTGCAGAAGCTACTTCCTTATTCAGAAACATTGTGGTGACTTATTTGACTAGAGAAATCAAGGCAGGTTTAAGGTAGATTGCTTGAATTGGTTTTGGTGACTGACAAAATCTAAGGTTCACCCTAATGAAAACATAATAGCGGCAATGTGAAAATCAATGTTACTATCACTTGAGGAAGTGCACTTGTGACTCCAGTGAGGCTGATCATGCTCAGGATGTAGCTGGGCCAGGGGCTGAAAACTGCTGCATCTTGAAAAAGACTTTTTTTAACAGGCACTGGATCCCTATTTTGTAGTTAACAGGAGTCAAGAAATGCTGCTTCCCACAGAGACCAGACACTGGAACAATTGTGCATAGCCTTTAGGAGAAGCAGTGTTTCCTTATTCCTACAATGTTCAGAGCTTTCTGGGAAGCAGGAACTGAAACTGGCTGAGGCGGTACCAGCAGGATGACTGGCATCCATGCACCTTGGTGAGAACAAGCATCACTCTGCTCTCGCTGAGTTTCTGTTGTTTGGCTTGATAAGCACTGGCTGGGAACTAAGTCCAGGAAAGATGCTGAACCAGAAGACAGCCAAAACAGAGTTTTGCCAAAAAGGAAAATAAAGGGTAGGCAGCCTGGCACTCGACTCCTCATGGTTTGTTAAAGGTGGGGCGTTTCTTTCACCTCATCGTACTTACTCATACTCTAACCCATCCAAAGGCATTGTCTTGCATCTCTGCTAAGAAAATGGTGATGTGTACCAGTGAATGCTGTCATAAACATGCAAGCTTTACCTGTATGGAAAAGAAATGGAAGAAAACTTGTTTAGAACTAGAGAGAGAAAGGCCAAATTTTAAACAGGAAGTAATGAAAGAGAGGATTAAAAGATTTGAACTGAAAACAGGAAGTGAAAATAAAAAAGACAAAGCTACAGGCCCTGGAAAAGACTAACTTGAACTCCTGTAGTTAAGAAAAGATGAAGGCAGGACGGAAGAGTGACATTCTGAAAACAGATCAAAAGGGGTTTTATCTGACTGAGAACTTGCTTCATGGTTGTACTGCGATTTCAGCTATCCTGGGAATCTGATGGTTTCTGTGCAGTGATCAGCACAGATGTCCTCAGCCTCTCCACAGCCCTTAGGGGCATCACCCTTCACTCGTTCTGAAAATTTGAGGTTCCTGTTAGCTTCCCTTTTCAACTCTTGCCATGTGATAGCCCATCACATTAGGTCTCACTCTGTGACCACCTCTCCTTATCCACATCATCAGCCAAGTTCTCAATAAGATAATCCTATGAACCTAAAATGGCAGGAATCAACACAAAAGGACATGACCTCATATTGCTGTAAGGCAAGAGAAGAATCATCGCATCATAGAAGCATCACAGTTGCATATAAGTACCTAAACCCATAAAAGAGTGAAAAAATGCAAGTGGAATAGCAAGGACTCAGAAATATTGGGATGGTGAAGAGGAAGGTGGAGCTGGACCACTGTGAGACCTAGCAATGAGAAAGTCCACCCTGGTCATGTGAAAGGAATATATATGTGACACTAGGTGATGTTAATGGTTCTCTTTATGTCTACTCTGAAAGCCTTTCAGAGTTGTTCAAAATGAGCTGCAGACCGGAGCAGACACCTGGAAAGTACAACTCTAGATGTTATTGGAAGTTAGTTTCAGATTCATTTGGACAACTTTGTGGATGTCTCTGTGGATCTAATTAAAAGTTTGGTATTTTCCACTGCAGGCTTATAAACTGCAGCCAGAGGGGCTCATCTGGAAAGGAACAGAATAGCTGCATCTCTCATAATCCTTGAAGGAGCTCAGCAGCACTCAGCCCCTCTTGGGACTGGGATCACAGCACCCTGGGGCCTTGCTAAGAACCACTGGTGTTGACATATGAAAATCACGTATTTATTGCCTGCTTTTGATCCCTGTGCATTGGTCCCACCTCAGTTCTTCCTTAGAGAGGCAGTGACTCAGACATCCCATCTGGGAGCATCTTTATTTCTTTCTTAATTTGACCAGGTGCAACTGCAGCTCCTGGGAGGAATGGCAGAAAAGCTTATTCTCTAACACGGTTTTCCACAGAGACACCATCCCAAGTTGATGCTGTACACACTCCATCCCCAAGTACCCAAGTACCAAGGCCACAGCTCATTTCCTCATCTACCCATCTCACGTTTGACCATCTAGGTTAAAACTTTGCACCTATGTCCCTATGAACAAAAAAGGCATTTTCAGTGTAGCAAAGCAAGTGACTCTTTCCAAAGAAGCTTATTTTGGAAAGGAAACTCTGGCAAGTAGCATCCCAGACTGAATGAAGAAGCTCCAGATGAACTGGAGCTCATTTAGGCAGAGGAACTGTGGTAGACAGTCAGTATATGTGTGTTCAGAGAAAGCAGGTGGGCTGCAGAATCTGTTCTAGCACTCAACCCTTGAGGTTGTTTCAAGCTATGTTTCAGCCGGTTAGTTGGAGGTGAAAGAAAAGAGCAATCTGTCAGTAATGGTGAGCAGAACCTGTATTTTAGAAAACATATATGCTTGTTGATCTAGATAGCAAGTAAAACCCATCACATCCATCAGATCCTTCTCCACAGGGCTCCTCTCAAGCCATTCATGCCCCAGCTTCTACTGACCCTGGCGACTGCTGCAACCCAAGTGCAGAACCTTGTACTTGGACTTGTTGAACTTCATGGGGTTTGCACGACTCCTCAAGCTTGTTAAGGTCCTTTTGGATGGCACCTCTTCCCTCAAGCATAGCAACTGCAGCCAACTTGCTGAGAGCGCACTTGATCCCACCACCTGTATCATTTATAAATATATTGAATAGTATTGGTCCTCTGAGGGACATTATTTGTTACTCATTTCCACTCAGACTTTGAGCCATTGGAAGTGGCCATCGAGCTAGTTCCATATTCATCTAACAGCCCACCTGTCAAACCCATATCATTCCAATTTAGCATCAAGAATGTTGTGTCAAAGGCCTTACAGAAGCCCAAGTAGCTCATTTTAGGTTCACCTGCCATTTTAGGTTCATCAGTAACATTTCCCTTGTCCTCTGGTGCAGTTACTCCACTGTATAAGGCCACTCAATTGGTCGTTACCTTGGTGAAGCCATGTTGGTTGCCTCTAAGCACATCCCTGTCTTTCATATGTTTTGCCATGTCTTCCAGCAGGATTTGCTCCATGATCTTTCCAGGCACCAAGGTGAGGCTGACTGGTCTGTAGTTTGCAGGGTCCTCATTACCCTTTTTAGCAATGGGGTGATATTCCCTTTCCTGCAGTCACTGGGGACTTCGCCTGACTGCCATAACTTTTCAAACATGATGGAAAGTGGTTTGGCAATTCCATTGGCCAATTCCTTTGGGACCCTGAGATGCATCTCCTCAGGCCCCATGGACTTTGTGTATGCTTAGGTTCCTCAAGTGGTCTTTACCCTGATATTCTCCTATGATGGAACAGGCTGCACTCCCCAGTCCCTATCTTGAGTTTCAGGGCTTCATAGATGTGGGAAGAGAGAATTGAGGCAAAAAACCAATGGAGTACCTCAGCCTCAGGGTACCAGCTGAAATCAGAAAGATCCATTTACAATAATACCTGTGGGAACAAGGGAGAAACATATCCAGCTTTCCCAGAGCCCAGGCCCATCCCAAGCACATCAAGGGCAGCACCAGGTTGTCACCATTTGTGGCCAGCAGCATGGGTGGCTGTAAGAAGTCAGGAGGTCTCTGTGGATTCTGTACAGGGACAGGAGCATTGATCCCACACTTGGATCAAGCATTTACATTTTGTTATATGCCTCGGGGGCTTCTGAGAGTCTTGTCTGGCCTGATGAAGAGAAAGAACCATCTGGAAAGCAAAACACCTCCTCCCAAAGCTGCCTTTTCTGCTGGGGAAGAATGGAAGTGTCCCTATGGAGCTGAAGGTGCTGTTTGTGCATCAAGTGCTGCTGCTGTGGGGACAGAGCCTGCACCCAGCAGAGCAGGGCACAGATTTGTGTCCTGGATGAGCTGCCTGTGGATGTGATGGGGTGAATATTTGCTTTGTTCCCACCAGAACGGCTGACAGAGTGTTGAAGGGCTGTGTTGTGCTCTGATTGCTTCTCCTAATGTGAAAGTCTTTTAGGGCTTAGAGGAGAATTGCTGTGCAGGAGGTGAGTTATGCTTGCAGTTACAGACTTGGTTTTGTTCTTGCAGGGTCTGTGATGTTGCTGTCGCATGGGACATTACTGTGGATGCTTGTGATTCCTCAGAGGACAACAATCCCCTCTGCTTTGTATCCTGGAGCAATCCTTCCCAATATATATCCACCTCAGGGTGAGTGCTTTGAGGTTTCTCTTCAATAACGTGTGTGTGTGTGTGTGTGTGTGTGTGTGTGTTGCAGTTTGCCTGCTCTCTGCACTGCTCCAGCACAGTGTCACAGGCACGTGTGCCATCGTGACACACGATGTGAGGACTGGATGAGAGGGTAATGACAGCCTGGGCAGGCCAGAGAGTAAAACCAGTATCAAACATCACATTGAGCATAAGGCCAGGATTGATGTCGCAGCAGGGATTTCTGGCTCTACATTCTGGAAGCTCATCCACAAGAAATAGCAGGGAAGAAGGAAGCTCTGGGTTTATTCCCCCAAGGAAAGCAGGAGTGAGTGTGTAACTTGGTGACAACTTAGGACAACACAAGGTGAAGTGTTTCTGATGGAGGTGACGGGTTTACAAACACCAGAGAGCCTTCACCCTGGAATAGTCTGTGTCAGTCATAACCCACACGTTCAGGAAAGGCCAATTTCAAATGAATTCACAGAGATGCTGTTGAGGGATTGGAAGATTCTGCCCTTTGGAGGAGAGAAACTGAAAATAGCTCCCCACTGTGTAGCTCACGTGGCCACGTGCTGAGGCAGGCTCTCGTTTTGGGATCCCATTTGTCACTGTTCTTGGAGCTCAGAAGTAAACACCAGGACACAGAACTGGCATGTTTAACTCCAGGACAGCAATGAAAGGGCTCCCCATGGGTATAAGGTGGCACCTTGTGCTCTTCTTTCTCTTGTGTGTCTTAACCGGCCATTCTTTGCCTTTTATGAGATGAGAAGTTAACAGGAAATGGGTTTTGGCCATGGTAATTTTCTGTAGCCAGTGACCACAGCTGTAACTGGAGTCAGGCAGGAAGAACATGGGCCTGGGGTGACTTTGCTGGTGTCTGTGGGGCAGGGGGGCAGGGACCATTCTCAGAGGAGAGAAACAAGGGCAGCATTACTTCTAGAACCCGAGTACAGGAGTTTAGGTGGGCTTAGCGGCACAGGTTGGGATGTAAGATGCAGTGTGAGTGCAGAATGGCAGAGTTAGATCTGAGACAACCAAGACCTTTGGCATTTCACTTCAGCACATCAAATGTGGTGTTACACCATGATGCAGCCATAGGGTTGCAGGGAGGCTGCAGCAGAGGTGCAAAGTGAGTCCTGGATGCCTCTAAGCTCATCTCTAAAGATGCTCCCTTACAAAAGCAGCCAGCATCCAGTCTGCGCAGGCAGGGCAGGGGCCCAAATCCCACTCCAGATGGATTTCCAGCAGCAACACCTCTTGTGGCTCTGAAGGGTTTGGATGAGGTCTGGTTTGGGATGAGGGTTAGAGCTGCAGGAAATCCATCTGGAATGGGTTTGGTGTGTGTGTTCATTCCTGCCTTAACTCCTCACTCTTATTTCTCAAGATGATTTACTGACTGACTGTGGCTGGGAAGGGAATGACCACATACAACACTAAGGCAATGAAGACGTGATGGCTTTGTAGAACTGGAGTTTAGAATTCCATGGAGCAAGGAATTCCTTCAAGCTCTCACAGCTCGAGGAGAGGTGGAAGACTGGTCAGTGAACCTTCTGGATAAGAAGAAGGATAACAACTAACTTCAGAAAGAGGAGGAAGGCAGGTGTGATTTTGACAGGACCAGTAAACCAGAGCACAGCTGTGTTCTTACAGGAGCTTGGTTCATGATAATACTAAAAATCACCCCCCTGAGACAGGAGACCTTTGCCTACAGACACCCTTACTCATGGGATGTGTCATTCCTCCCAAGGAACACGCACCTTACTCTCCCCATCCATACAACCTCTATTCCATGTGCCTGTGCTTGGACAGCCTGGACTGCTGTGATGTTCCCACAGCACCTCCCTGCTCCCACAGCTCTTTTCTCTCTACAGCCCTCCTCCATTGCATCCAGACAGCTTGGGGTTGGTACTGTGCCCTCGGGGCTGGCAGGCCAGTAAGGAGCTGTTTCTGGGGTCCCCTCTAATGCAATTAATGCTCTTTTTGGTGTATTTCTGTGGTTTAAGGTTCCCATGTGATGTGAGTGCTGCTGGATTTGCCACATCCTGCAATGAGGCGTGTTCTCTGGGCTGCAACCAGAGCGTTTCCAGCCCTGGACAGGCCGGGGCAGTTTGGGCTGTGCAGGTGGGACATCCCTGCACACCCAGGCACAACCTTGGCATCGGAACCCCCTTTCTGGATGAGTGAGTGACTGAGATTCCTGGGGTGTCTCCAAAGAGCCAGAGCAGAGACCAGGAGAGCTGGCAGCTCGTTAGTGCCTTAATGCACTCAACTGCCTCCACATGCCTTCTGCTCCTTGATTTGTCCACAGCTGCCTCTGGTTCCCAGCTTTGCCTGTGGGCTCCCTTCTCCTGGTGCAGATGTTGGCTTTTTTCTGTTCCCCAGCTCTTCCTTGGAGCAACTGCCATAAGGACAGACCCCTCTAGCTTGGTGCTGGCTCTGCTGCAGCCAGGGAGAGCTCAGACTGGTGAGTGTGGGAGAGGCTGCTGGGGGAAATTGGTCTCACTGGAGCAAGGACACCCCTGTGAGGGTGCACAGGGGCATCCGGGGAGGTGGGAGAGGACACTGGCAGAATCCAGCTCAGACTCCTGGCACTGGTGGGTGCCAGCCCCTGTCTGGGGCTACTGTGGTTGCTCTGTGCTGCTGCTGCTGCTGCTGCCACATGGGGCCGGAGGGCTTGCAGCCACAACCTGGCTCTTGCCTGCCCTTCTGGGGAGAACAAGGATATTCCTGGGGTCCTTTGTTCCAGTTGTCAGGAACTCCACCTGACTGCCATGGTATTTCATATATACTGCTTAAGATGCACGTCTTTAATGCAGTAACTTCACTGGCAGTGTGGTCATTTGCTCTGTACTTCTTCGTGGCACAGATCACTGTGTTCTGCCCAGTCCCAGGGCTTAGTCAGCTCCAGGAAAGGCTTCATTTTTGAAATGATAAATCTGGATAAAGGTCGCTGCTTTAGCTGTCTGTGATTCAACTGGTTGTAAAAAGTAGCAATGTTCTCTAATATTCATTGCTTGAATAGTACTGGTGTACTGGGGTGATAATCATGGTAAGGTAACTTGTGGAACAAGGTATCTAGTGTCTAAGGACACAGTTTGCAGTTGCATGGGACATGCAAAATGGAAAGAGGAAGACTAGAAGAGGCACCAGAAGGTGCAGGACCCCAGTTTGAGCCTCACTTGGAATGAAGTTTTTAGTCATAGAATCATAGAATAGTTAGGGTTGGAAAGGACCTTAAGATCATCCAGTTCCAACCCCCCTGCCATGGGCAGG
>JBCJKH010045402.1:0-23968 GCA_039877255.1 Loriculus beryllinus | reverse complement strand
TCTGCTGGGTGCTGTAGCCACCATGGTGGGCACCTGGAGCCCGGAGACCCACTGTTCCTTCTCTCTGCAGGGGAGATACAGCACCTTGTAAATGAAAGAAACAGATGAAAATGCTGGAAACTGAGAAACACTGCTCTGAAAAACCTCTTTTGTATAAATCCTTCCTATTCAGGAGGCACCTTCTGTTTGCATTTTGACGTTGGTGGGAATATAAACAGGAAAATTCTGAGAACAGTGAAGAATGCCTTGCTGCTTGGGCTCAGCGGAGTGGACATCCGAGTGACCGTGATCAACTGAGTGAAGCATAGAATCATAGGATACCAGGTTGGAAATCTAATTGGATGTGTTCATGGGCATGGGTGCCTTAATAGTATTGAGGGGATGTGGGACTGAGCATTGCTCAGTACGAGCAGGAGTCACGTCACTTAGATTAAAATACAGCAGCACCTGTAGCTGGCTGCAAAGACATTTATCCTGGAAAAGGAGATAGTTGGGAACAGCCTTTGTTACCCATCAGAGTGTTTCTAAAAAGCACATATCTGTTCTTTCTGAAATATCGGTATGTTAAATGTCCAGACTGTACTTGCTGAAAATGATGCCTCTCTTACATTACCTGTGCCCACTTATTTTCCAGGTAGGGATATGGAGCTATTTGGAAACCAGTAGCGGATGACTAACCAGCATCTGGAAAGACCACTCGCTCCTGCCAAAGGGTCTGAGCCAGGCTGTTTTGCTGCAGTCATTCGTTACAGCTCTCCTGCTAACACTGCACCTGATTTCCTTGCACCTGTGAGTAGGTTTTCAGCCTCTCCCAGTAGGAGCCTGGTTTGTGCCAGTCTTTTTTTATAGGGCTCCTTTTCTTTTTGCATCCAGCCTAAACTTTTCCTTCCCTAGCTCCAGGTCAGTGCTTCTCCTGCTGGTGTCTCCTGCCCCTCCCTCTCCTCATCCTGCTGCTCATCCCCATTAACTGCAAGGTAATTACAGACTGTACCTGTCCCCTGAGTCTTTGTTTCTCCAGACTATGGCTTAAACCCTACCCTCCTGCAGCAAACCCTTCTGAGAGCCTCAGGTTCGGTCCTTTTGGGGCTGCTCTTGCTGTTGTATCTGGTTCTCAGCACAAGGTTCTTTGATGATATAATGTTGTAATGGCAGGAGACCCTGGTTAAGCAAAAACAGAACCTGCCTCCTTCCCTCCCTCCCTCTGGGGGTTGCAGGTTATTAACTGAGCTTTGCTCAGCTGAGCAGCATGGAACCGTCAGGTCTCTGCCCGCATTCCTGTCTTGCAGCTTCAAAGTTCTCTTACTATTTAAAAAACCAGGAACAAGGCAGCTTATGTGGTCCCAGCAGATCCTCGTCCTGGCATGGCTGCTGATCTTTTGAAGTTAGAGGCTCCCAAAATCCTGCTGTCCATGTCTGTTCCCCAAAGAGGAGCAGGTCTGGAAACTAGATCCTCTGTGGGCTCAGTCTGCATCCCACTGCTGGCTTCACAAAGCCAGCTACAAGGGGCAAGCAGCCCCTGACACCCATAGCCCATCAGGGAATCCTTGCTGTGAGCCCCCATCCCTGCCTGCTTGCCAGCCTCCACCCTTGCTTTGTTCTATGAGACTTCTTTGTTTAGTGCTACCTGCTTTAAGTTCATTATGCAGCAGTGAATATCAGCTGGTTTATTGTGAGAGAAATTCATTCTGTCATCTGCAAAATCAGTGTCTGGAGTGAAGAAGTCTTTTGCACTTGCTTGGCACAACCTACTTTTAATAAGCCCCTGTTACACAGCAGTTGTCAGACCTTTCTCCCAGGTGTTTCATACTCTTCACTGTGTTGTGTGGGGCTGATACCAGGTCAAATGCTTCACAGTTTCTTGCTTCTCCGTTTCCTGGTCATCCTGAAAAGCAGCAAAGTTGCTTCATGTGCTCACTGCTGGGAATCCTGCCAGAGCGTCATCCCCATCCTATGCTCTCCCTTTTGGTATGTGGACTACTCTTTACGCTACGCTGACGACAGGCGCCACATCTGTCACCTTTCAGCCCGGTAGCAGGGACAGGGAGCAGTATCGGAGCCAGGCAAAGACTTTGGTGCTTTAGAACCAGGTCGGTTGGTTTGGGATCTTTCCATTTGAAGGCCTCTGGCACATTAAGAGCCCTCCCCTGAGTTTTTCATCCTCTTTCAAGCTGCTGTAATAAACCTCTTTTTCAGTTGGCTCAGCTCACAGTCTGTGGTAGGTCTTTTGCACTGTGCACATGCGTGCCCTGAGACATTGAGCATCACCAGACTCAGCTCACGCACACACTACACAGGAGCTGCTGGCCTGCAGCATGCTGTGGAGTTGAGTGTATCTGCCAACAGCATCTGAATGACCAAAAGCTTTGTGTCACATATGCAACCTGCCCTGCACCCTGCTCTGCTCTGTGCAGCACCTACCATTTGTCTCCAGCAAAGCAGACTTCAGTAAGGCTTAGGAGTGCGTTTTATGTTGTGCACAGCATAGACTGGGTGCAATCCAAGTCTTCTACAGCTGTAGCATAACCAAGGGAGGAAATACGAGAGGCTACATCTCCCTGAACAACAGCACCACTTACAGCCTGGTCTCAGATGCCAGCCTGGGGCCGGAGCCACAGAGCAGCAGCCTGCCAGCACCAGGGAGAAGGCTGGTATCTTCTGTGTGCCTCAGGATTAGTCCATTGCAGCTGAGCATGTCCAGTGGCATCTGTGGCCTGCACCAGTCTGTGCTGATGATGGTCTCTGCTGAATGGCTCTTCTTGCCTGGGGGTACCTGGAACATTCAGCTCAGGAGGGTGCCTGTGCCCTGGGTAGAGGCTGCAGAGTGGAGCAATAATTTTAGATACAGCTTAAAAACTTCTCCTTGGGAAGCTTCTGTCTGCTGTGACACAGAAGGTGCCTAACAAAGAGGAGAGAACCATTGCTGGTGTCTTGGTTTGCCATCGTCTAGGACAGTGGCCTGCCAGGCAGTTACCTGGGCACCATTTGAGGGTCAGAGTTCAGCCTCTTCCAGACAATCCCAGCAGCAGAAAGTATCTGAAGAATCCCACAGACTCACACCCAACTTTCAAGGCCAGCATTTCTCCCAGCATACACAACCCTGCCCAGGAGGCTGCAGGGCTGCATTATCTGGAGTTGGAATCTGGACATGAGGAGGCAGGTGCTGGAGAAAACAGGCAGGCACATGAGCAGTCAAAGGCAAGAGCGTTTCAGGTCTGCACACTCAGCATATTGCATCCCATCCAAGCAGAGCTGGGATGTTGAAGAAGGAAGACAGGGAACAACCGGGGATGCATTGAAGGAATCTGCAAGGCTGAGCACCGGGAGTAAGGCAGTATCAGTGCTCTGTCAGGCAGGCAAACTGCTTAAGGTGAGACTGGAGGATCAAGAGGAAAATTATAGTGGAAAAAACAAAGTCTATTGGGCTGCCATTGCCAGGAGACCCTCTGGCCCCTCGGTGTGTTTGCACCATTGCTGGAGGCACACAGGTCTCAACAAGGGAGGCTGATTGCAAAGCAGGGGATTCAGGGCAGTTCCTCTCCAGAGCAGGTGATCCTCATGGGTCCCCATATCCTCAGTAGGCTCAGAGTGGCCACCATAGCAGCCCCACTCCTATGTCACCCTGCCTGGGATGGGACAAACCAAACCCATGTGCTATGGACCATGCCAGGCAGCAGGGGATGCAGCCAGCACAGGTGGGTGTTCCAAGGGGAGAGCACCCCACAGCAATCAAGATATCCCTGTGGGGTGCCTGGAGAGCTGGGGTGAGCACCCTGTTAGGCCTTTCCTTTATACGAGTGTGAATCCTCCAGATGGAGTTCTGGCACAGAGAAAGCTGATGCCATTTAAATGGAGGGTTTAAGGGCTGCCCTGCTTCAGGAATGGGCTCAGGCTACAGTTAAGTCAGCATCAAGTTAGCAGGAGAAGAGATGGTGCCTGTGCTGGGAAGTGCTGCCAGCACAAAGCTCTTAATAGTCTTTCAGTGTCTGTAAGGCCTTAAAATCAATCAAAGGATTAACGAAGCAAAGCTGGTTTTATGATGCATGATCCAGCTTTGTGCAATTGGATCTAACTTTGCTTGGGCCCTTCTTTGTGGCTGGGCTTGCTGGTGTGCTGCCTTGCAGCTGAGTGGCCTGATGGGGAGCAAGGCTCCCACCACTGCCATGGGGGGGATGCCAAGGAGCACAGCTCAACACTGCTTATGTAAGCCAGTCACTTCCCTCCCACTGGTGTCTTAATTCAGCATTTCTCCTTGCAGAGGCTCTCTAAAGTCAGGCACTGACACCTTCTCATCAGCTTTGTGTGGCTTCTGTGACATCTCCTTCCAAGGAACAGGTATTTGTTGTGGTTTCCCTTGTCTCTTACAGTAGTGGCTCCTGGATGTGGGTACTCAGGTCTGAGCTGGAGCCTCGGAGCAGATACACCCTTCTGCTATATGCACTAGTGAGCCTCGTCCTCAGAGGACCACCTTTGGGATGTCACCAGTGAGGGAGATGACAAGTCTTCCTCAAGCACACACTCTGCCTCCTGGCATTTTCATTCATAATTCATTTAGCAGGGATGACAACAGGGGCAATCCACCTATCTGACCCCAGGCAACATCCCTGTTCCAAACCAGGTACAGGAGTGTTTAGCCTTTGCCCAAGCAGTTTGCTTTCTCTCAGGCTGAAAGTTACCCCTAGTGACAGTGTGTGCATGAGAGCTCTGTCAGGTGCCTGGTCCTGTCTGAATTACCCTAAACACACTGTGGCTGGGCAGCATGGGCAGACCTGGATGTTTCCGTTATACCTGCTAAGCAGTCACAGTGCCAACATGATGCGAAGAATAATGAATTCTCCCCTCCAGAACCAAGAAGTCTCAGTTTTCTGGCAAAATTCTCCTCTGTCCCACTTTTTTCCAAGCTCACTTCACGCTCTGTGGCCAGGTTGATTCAGTCCAGCGACACAGAGGTCATGATGTGACATAACACGAAGTGATACCTGGCTGCTGACTATCCCGCTCTCTGGTATCTGCATTGACTCGAGAGCCTCACAGCTTTAGGCCTGTCAGCCACCAGGAGTGCAGCTATGCAAATGGGCTGCAAGAAAATGAGGTCTATAAATAAGAGACACCTTGGGCCTCCATGTCGGTGCAAGGTAATCCATTGTCTTGTTTGAAATATATCTGGTTCTGTCTCATGCTTCTGCATGGAAGTTACAAGGAAAGAAAAGTATCCAGGACAAAACCCAAGCTTTACTCACCTGACCTGAAAAATGGAGTGGAGGGGAAATGTTTCTTGGCTGAAACTGGAACTGGTCTGCCAGGAAGATCCCTTGGATTCCACTCTGTGCTAAGGGGTGCTGTAAGAAACACTTCAGCTTCTTTTGCCTTCTTTGCAGTGGTTGCTTTCTTCCCTTCCTTAAAAGCTTATCCATACTGTTTGCCCAGAAAGGGGCTACTTTATGTGTTAATGCTAGCTAACAAACAAACAAAAAGGTTTGTTAAAATCCAGACGGTTCCTAAATTGTACTGCCTTTAAATCTTTCTAAACTGAATGTATTGGCTCTTGGGGGTCACCTCTCTGCTGATCACTGCTTTGGGTGGCCCAGTATTCTTGGGAACAGGGGTCACAGAAATCAGGTGAAATTATTAATTCTCTTTCTGTGCTGGTTACACACCTGGAAAGTATTTAAAACTGCAAAAAGACTGATGAAGGATATAGAACAGCATCCATAGGAGGCACAGCTCCGTAGGCTGTGATTCCTCAGCATGGAAAGAGGTGGCTGCAGGACAAAATGATAGCAGTCTCTGCAATCGTGAGTAGCATGAAGAAATCACCCAGAGGTGATTTGCTTACTGGCTCTGGTTCTTCAAACAGAAGAAGGTGGCTCTTTGCTCAGTGTGTCATTAATCTGCAGGAATCTTCGCTGCAGAATGTGGGATGATGAAAGTTTACATAAATTGAACAAAAATAAATAATAAACTGGACAAAGTCGTGGAAGGGAAGAAAGAAACCTACCAGCTATTGGATAACAAACCTCACTTCTGTTGTGGGAAGTCTGCACGCTGTCTGCTCTGCTCTGGGACAGTGTTCTGGAGAGGCATTGCTGCAAGCTTTGTGCTGTTTTGACAGTCACCTCTGTTGCCGGACAGGCTATCATTGCTTTGACCTCCTATAGGCATTTGATGTTACCTTCCACTGTTTCTCTTCTCCCATGATTTCCATCCCCATCACCTTTTTCTAAACCTCACAGATTCAGTGTCACAATTAAGTTCTGTACTGAATATATTTTTGCTTTGAGAAGCATCCAAACAATTCTTTGTGAAAGCACCTTCTGGCTGCCTATACAGCATTCTGAACAGGACAAGCCTTTAGAGAGGCTGGCAAGTCATATAAATAGTAAATAGATGGTTCTGAGAACTGAAGTTTCCCTGAGAAGCCTGAATCTCTAGTTCTATAACAGCTTGGTTATCAAACAGATGATTTACATCTTATTAGGTATTTCCATCTGTTGATAGAAAAACGCTCTGTTGCGTAATCTTTCTTTTGCTCCTGATTCAGTTCTCACCATTGCCACAAGTGCCTTTGGGCCCCTGGACCAGCCTGTTTAGATAATGAGCTCGGAGCCAGTGGCACCTTGGGGTGCTCAGCCTGGGCCTTGGCAGAGCCGCCTGCCCCTGGGCCACTGCCAGCAGTCACTCGGCTGCACGCCCCAGGGACAGCTCCTGCCTGCTGGTGCAGCTCCGGAGCACCCACCTCGGGGCTCGGTGCCCACTGGGCTCAGTGCCACGCACTTCTGAGGATGTGTTTTTCCCAGCTTGAATGCAAATCTCAATCGCTTCTGTTCCAGCATCAGTTGGTTCATTTTTGGTCAAGCTTGTCCCAAGAACAGAATCTGTCTTTACTGCAGTTGCAGAACTTTGCAGTCCAGTTGCCTGCAGATGTTCAAATGTGCAGCCACCAGGAAACAAGAGTGCCTGCAAACCTGAAGCTCACGTCGTGTTTCTCTCCTCCTGCGTCCATTCCACTTTGCCAGCCTGTGCATGGACTGCTCTGCTTCCAGAGGATGAACTGAAAACCAAGCAGTGCCCATAGTAATGCATCTGTTTGTTGATACAAATCCGCATCTCCAAAGCAGCCTGAGAACTTTAATTACTCCAGAGCATCCCAGAATGCATTGCTTGGTATCAGTCACTGGGAATATATTATCCTTACATGTGAAACAAAGAACCTGGAAACTGTATTCAACAGGCAAGCAAAACAAGGAATATTTTAATCAGCAAAACCAGGGGAGAGTGTTGAGATGAGTGCAGAGAGCAGGGGAATACTGGGCACAATGCCTGATTCCTAATCCCTAAACTGTCTTACTACAGTATTATGAAAGCCAGGAGGAATAAACCTAATACCACAGCTTCTTGCCATCAAGAAACTACGTATTAATACAGTACTGCTGAGGTAATTAACCAAATCAGACTTAGTCCACTGCTGAAAAGGATTTCGCCCCCCAGGGATAAGCAGATGTCTCAATCTAATTATACAAGTTATTTAATCAGAACCAGAGGTTGGGTATCTAATGAAAATACTACCTAATGTGGGGAGAGACGCTGTAGCTCTGAAGCAGTGCAAGCAGAGGGGGATACAGGCTTCCAGACTGGTGCAGTTTCTAATGCTCTTCTGCTTTATTTCTATACATGACTCTAAGATCTCAGGATAGGAATGTGGGAAAAAAAATCCCTTTTGACATTCGCCTCTGAAAGTCATCAGTGCTTCACGCACCCACACTGCTGACACAGGAACAAGCAGCTGTGTTTTAATAGCTCCAAGTGTTACTGTTTGTCAGCTTTGCTTCACCTGGGTAAAATCTGTACCAGATGCCTGAAACCTGCCAGTCATTCTGTGTGCGTTTAGCTGATGGTGGGGGTGCAGCTGTTAACATCTGGAAAGCACTCACACTGCAGGCTTGCAGGAAGGGTGCTCACTGTGATCTCAGGGATGTGCAGAGCCCCTCAACCTATGATTCTTGTGATATACAGGTGTCTGAAATGCAAGTGGAGGATCACTCCCACTGGGAAGGTTGTGCTGCTGTCACCAGGAGCCAGTGCAATGGGCTTACTGAAGACTCAAAGGGTGGGACACATACATGCTTCAGCCCTAGGAGAACAGAGGAGCTGAATTCCTTTCATTTCAATATAATGGAAACTCAGGTACTCCTAACAATTGGCAATAACATAGTTGCATGTGAGGACCTTTCCCACATGCTTGAAGGTAGCTGCTCCCATGCAGCCTCCCAGGAGGAGCACAATGCTTCAGGCAGGACCATCCCTCTCTGTGCTGGCAGTGCTCACACCAGCTTCCTGCCCATCTCTGTTTAGCATGGTCCATAGATGAGGGTCTTCTCTCTTGATTTCCTCCTGACATCTTTGCCTCTCCACATCTGCAGCTCGGTTCCAGATGCTGGCCAAGGCATGCTGCTCCTCTTGCCAGCCCCCTCTGCTGCGGGGCCAGGCTGGCCAGCAGTGCTGTGTTGCCTAGTGATGCACTTCTGGCTGTCCCGTCTCATTAAGCTGTTCAAGCTGCATGCATCCATGAGGAAGTCAGGAGGGAACGCTGGCCCTGGCTGCTTTAATTGGCTTCTTGCATGTGTGTGCACATGCATTGCAGATAGTGCTGAGTCTTCCTGAGCGATCACTGGTGGGCAAGGAGTTAAAATGTACAGATCTGTGGCCAACTAGTAGCTGCTTTGGGAGCTTTGTTATTTAAATGTGTTTTTCTTTATTAGTTTCAATGGATCTTAACTTTATATGTTGTCCTGTTTAAAGAAGTTCATGTGTTTCCTCTGTATATGTATGAAGTGACAGTCACGTGCAGAAAGACGTGGCAACCTTCATGCTCATTCTTTGTTCTGAAGCATAGAGCATGTTTGTAACAGCTGAACTGAAGAAATACGGCATTTCTGAACGTGTGCTTGTAGACAAATGGGTTGTGATATGCTGTGAGACTGAATGAAAGAGGGGAAATGAAGTACGCAGGCCACTTGAGTCGATGCAGGTGCTAGTTCCCTTCTTTAAGGCTCTGTTCTGCAGAGATATGTTTGCATAGCATAGCTTCTTTTTCTTCATGTAGAAGTCTGCACACAAAAACTCATGGGCAAAAATACTCTGTTTTTGGACCCAGAACTGGCAGAACCACAAATTGAACCCAGATCAGGGCTGGTGCATGTTAACTTTGTGAGCTTGTAGCTGTCCAGAAACAACTGAAGCTGAGGTGAGGCACAGCAGCCATTGGAAAGCTGACCCTGGATATTAAAGAATCCCACTGTGAGGTAGTGTTCATCCAGGGGGTTTAAACAATCCTGAATTGCCCTGAAAGGGAATTTACCGGACAATAGAAGAGGGATTGACAGAAAAGAAATAACAATGAAATGTGATGTCTGTTTAACCTGGTTTTCTTCACTTTCACACTTTGTTCTGTATTGTGATTTCTCGTTGAGTTCTTATTGAGAACTCCTCTCTCTTTTTAGATCCACCTTGACTGACTGACACAATCTGCCAGAGGCTTGCAGGCTCTTGCCCTCCTCAATCCACTGCCCTTTCCCTAGGAAGGACAGATGTGCACTTCAGCAGATAAACCTGCATCTGAGCGCTTCCACGACGTGACCGCCACCAGAGCGTTACCACCTCTGCGGACTACAGCAAGAGCAAAGCATCTCTCCTGTGCTGCTGCTGAGTTTTGTTGATGAGTTCCTAGGAAATGGTGACCCAAATAAATAGGACTTGGAAGAAAAGTGTTCAGAGCAGTAAGAGTGAAGAGGGGACACATGATTACACCATGACTTGAGAAAAACACTGAATCTTGAGGGCCTGTTGACTGCAGTGGGAGTTTGCAGTGCAGCTAAACAGAATACAAGAAATACAAGCTGTGGCACAGATCAGAGCTCAGATGAGGCAGTCCTGTAACCAGTCTGAGAAGTGCTGGGCCCTCGCCAACCGGCTACTTGCAACACAAGGGGAACAAAGGGAAATTTGACTTTGAACTATGCTGTCCTATGTGCAGAAGACCAATGGCATTATTTTACACTGTGTAAATAATATACTTCCTTTATCAGCTGTACCTGTTCCACATCATGTGAACAAAAAACTAGCTGCTTATGCACTGTAGAGAATGTGGCTTTATGGCATCAGACCTCATGCAAAGACACGTCTGTAATGTTGCACCAGATGATGGCATTTATCTTGTTCTTGTAACACGGTAGGATCAATTCCTGCCCCGTCAACTGTACCGTCCAGTATGACACAGGCAACCTGCGTTCAGTCCTCTGACTTCTGTGAACACAAACAGTTTATGAAAGGGAGATTGTGGAACAGTTCTTAGATTTGCCCACTTAAAACCAGCCTTATGGAGCTGTGACTTAATCCCTGCTTATGAAGATTTCTCATCTAGAAGCAAAACCGTAAGTGTTGGGAATGATCTGAAGTCTGTCATTTCAGATGGTGATGATCACCCTTTGAAAATCCAATTAATTAAAGTCTGTTCAGCTTGGAAAGTGAAAGGCTCAGGGTTGTTTGTTTAGAGGAAGCACCAGGATGAATGTTTAAGGTAAGATACAGGAGCAAGGTTTTGATGGTAACTACAATGTATGGCCACTGGGAGGATGGTCACTCGGTCTGTTGTCCAGGACCAGCAGAAATCGTTCTCTGCAGACAATGCATCTCCTTAAGGCAGGTGCTGATGGGGAAGAGGGACTGTGTTCAGAGGCACAGCCCTCCTGGCAGTGGCACCGAGTGTGGCCATGCTCCAGGCTGAAAGCAGACGTGGAATTAATACCTCCTCCCGTGCAAGTCTGTGGAGAGCTTTTTACTGGCGTCAGTGGCAACAGGATCAGAGTAAAGTCTTAAGGCTCTTCCCCTGCAGCTTCGAGGAGTTTAATGGAATAACATCTAAGTTGTAATTAATTGGCTTCTGCTTCTCCTGCAGGAAAGAGTTAATGAAGGCAAAGCTTGTCTGGCCAAGGGGCTGGTACAGCTCCAGTAGAGCTATGACTCACAGATTGAAACTCCTGCCAAAGCACGGAGCAGGCTCCTCATCCTCAGCTCCTCCTGTGCCAACAGGAATAATGTGAACGGGTCCAGCATCACAGGAGGAAAGGTTTGTCCCTTACAGCCCCTGCTCTTCCCACTAAGTTCAGTACTGTTTGTGTGCACAAGAAATCATTGTCTGCCATATAAGACTTCACACATTTAGCTGTGTTATGTCGTGTCTATGGCTTGGACAGCCCCCAGTAATCTCATGAGGGCTTTCTGCAGGACTGAAGGAAGTAGAGGTTAATAGAATAATTTAAAAGAGTAAGGAGATGGCCAAAGGGAGGACAGAAACTAATAGACTGCTGGGAAGCAGCTCACAAGGAGAAGTTCCTGGGTGACTTGGTCAAAGATGAGTCTTGGAACTGACCAGGTCTGATATTGCCATCGAGCTTGACTCAAAAAGAGGAGTGGAGAAAGGAAATTTGTTGGTGGCATCATCCTTATAAAACTGCCCACACTTCATGACGTGCTGTCCTGGGAGTGCTCCTGTATGCCAGCTGCTCACCACTTCCCTCTCTCTGGAGAGAGTAAGACCAGTGAAGAGCCACCAGCAACGTCACCTCTTCCTGCTGCTGAGTTTCAGCCTACACAGCCAGGCCCCCATTCCTGGTGTGAGAAGAGCGCAGGCAGGGAGGAGCAGAGATGGGTAGGTGCCTGCTTGCTGTTCTCCAGAAGCACATGATCACCTCAGAGGTGGATGTCATTAAAAATGGATGTTTTCCTTCCCTCTGAACTCCTGTCCTCTGCCTCAGTTGTCACAACGGGGCCAGTGATGAGTCACAGTAAGTGCAAAGATTACGATAGTGTGACAGAGCAGGCAGAAGGCAGGGAGGGCTCTTGGTCTTGACGATGAGCTGAATGATACCACCTTGAATCCAGACTAGCAAAGCATAAATCTATGGATTAGCACCAGTATAACAGATCAAAGCCTGAGGTGGAGAATTTAAACAAGGCATAATTTGTAGTAACAACAAAATTACAAGGATTTGTCCCTTCATCTCCCAGCCCTTGCACCTCAGCCTTGCCACAAAGAACAGTTCTGCTTCCCCATTCTGCATCTCTATTGCTCAAAACATCCCATTTTGGGGAGCCAACGTGGGAAGTGTCACCTGTTGCTATTGAAAGACCAGCCCTGGAACTGTGCATCGTTGATCAGTGTGGAGTAGGGAGAATAAAGGGATGTCCAGCTCCAGATCTGTTTGGGAAATGAAAATATGAGCCATTGTCCGTGCAATTCCCTTTTCCCAGCAATCAGACTGTGCAGATTGCTACACTGACTGTAATCACCACTGATTTTGAGGGACAAGCACGATTGCCCCGGAGTTTGACCAGCTCCAGGTGTGGTGATTCCTGAGATCCCGTTACCGCACTCCGGAGGAATAACGGCTGCTTCTCCTCCATGTTTGAGTTGGTGTTAGATTGACAAGATCAAGCGACAGCACAACCGTAGACACCTTTATCTGCTGTATGCATAATCTTTCTTGCTGAACCCCCGCCAAACTCATCCCCAGGTCTTATCTTTTCTGAACTGAGTATTTATTCATGTGGGGTTTTTATGTAAACTGCAAAGAGCCTCATTAAATGGAAACCTTAACTCAAAAGCTTCATTATTAAGGTGGAACAGAGCTCAGAATGCACAGAGTGGAATTACCAAGCTTTTGTGTTCCTTTGGGAAGAAATGCTTAGTGATTCAGGGATGTGATGCAGCCCAGTGCTGAGCCTTTCTGTTACCACCAACCTCACTCAGGGGACAAGCCTGGCTCTAAGGTGAAGAGCTCTACAGGCTGTTATGCAGGACACTGCTTCCTGGGGCTGAGCAGAAAGAAGCTGAGGGAACTCTGGACCCTGCCCTATGCTAGCAAACCAGGAAAGTCCTATTTGGCTTCTGGAGAAAGACTGGTTTAGGTTGGAAGACGGCTTGAGTGTACAGCTGTGCACTGGCTACTGCTCCCATTGGTGCCTGCAGCATCTGTGGAGCTGGCTGATAATCCAGCAGCTTCAGAGAGGGTGAGCTTTTTGCAGGCAAAGCTCCACATCACTTGAATGCTGGCATTTGCTGAAGGCAAATACCAACATCTCTGTGCTTCCATGTTTTCATTTCTATTAGAAATGCTAATGAAAGAGTTTGAAAGGAAAGGGTTTGAAAGACACACACTCATGGTGAAGAATGTGCAGGCAGTGAAGGTGTCTGCAGCTGGAAATGGCATTTTCACGTTCTTAATTTGACTGAGCCTAATGCATACTTTACCCAGCCATCAGCATTGTGAAACTGGTGCTTCATCAGACAAGTCAGAGCATTTCCTTCCTAATCAAAGCCAGGGTAACATTAAAGAAGGTAACAAATCAGTGTGCAAACCCCACATTTCTCCTGGAGAATCAGCTTTTCAGGGCCAGCTTGTTTTCCATGGTAAAGAGCAGCATTTCTTAATTCAAACCTTTCAGCAACATTAACATGCTTGGTGCAGATCTATACCCTGTCATACTTCTTATCTCAAGGACAGCACCTCCGACAGCAAAATGCCACATCCATCACATGGGAATATTAATAAGAATCCGGTCATCTTGAGTAGGAATAAAACGTGTGACCCACCAGCTTCATGCCAAGTCAGCTGCTTCCTGAAGCTGCTACAGACATCCCCAAACATGCGGTTCATTATGGTAGTGAGCAGATACCGTGAACCTATATGGTATTTGTGGAAAAGGGTGAGGAAAGCCAAGAGGGACTTGAAGCGCGGGGACACCGTGGTACCATGCAGGGGCTCAAAATCACGCTGAGCCACTCATAGACTTGTACCTGTGCCTGTGTTCACGGCACAAACAGTGCTGGAGATGGAGGGGGTGAGGAAGGCTGTTATGTCATCGCTACCTCCTTCTGCCTCTGTTAATCTCACAGGTCGTGGTGCGTGTCCCTAGATGTGTGCATGTGTACATTTCACTTCCCTTTGTTTTGCTTGGTACTTTTAATCCCCTGGGGCATATCTCTGAGCTGAAGAACTTTAGAGCTGATACAGCTTTTTAAAGTGGGGATTATGTAAATGCATATTACAGAGCTTTCATAAATAGGGATTATTTGCCGAATACATTTGAGCGCTTCCTCTGGAGCCATTAAGGGCTGTTGTGTAAATAGGAATTTAGTGACTGCCTAAGCTAAATTTCCTTGATTCAATAAAAGATCACAAGAGCATTTTTCTTGCATTCATTTGGGCCTTGTGAGAACATATTGCTGGACATCTTTCAGATCATCACAAAACCACATACAACTGAGGGCAGTCCTAGTGAGCAAACCTCGCACTGCGGTGTTAACTCTTCTCCACGATTCATTCTATTGCTCTTCCTCCCCAGTTTGTGGTTAAAATCACTGCTGTCCCAGCCACAAACTTGTTCATTGGCACTCGTTAAATTAGGGATTTTGCAAGTTTAAATGAGCAAAGCAAAAAGAACATTTTGCCACAAGACAGAGCCATCCCAGCAGTTGTCAACCATCTGTTACCTGTGCTAGAGGAGGGACACTGAGGCAAAATGCCAAGGATTTGGGGAGATGCTGCCTTTCCTCAGGGGATTTTCACACATTCACTCTGAGAAGGTTTGACTCTTGGACTCCTCTCATCTTCCAGGGCATGCAGTTGCAGGGTGAGAACCTCTCACTACCTCTGGTGTTTGGCACTTGCCTTATCTCCTGGACCCACAGCTCACAGAAGCCAGCTCATCCTCTTCTAAAATTGATTTGTGTCTTGAGGAGGAGTCTTGTTGACCTGGGGGTAGGTGCAGCAATGTCTTTGTTGGTTTGCCTTGAAGACAAAGCACTCCTAACCCCAGGGTGGGTTAAAGTCCCTGCAGCCCATGTGCATTTCCTGGGTCAGCTTGGATTTGTCCAGCGAGTGAGGACATGACATTGCACACTCACTTCACAAGGTGTTAGTGGACCTGTCATTGTGCAGGGTAACACTAGAACAGCTTTCCAGTCTGTACCAGTGTGAAGAGCAGGCTGGTGCTGTTCAAGCCCAGTAAAACTGGAGCCCCTCTTGCTCCGGTGCATGGATTCTCCTGCTGGCACTGCAGTGTCAAGCATTAGGAGCTGAACCTAGACCAGGAGGGGAGTGGTGGGGGCACTGGAATTCACATTTCCAGTAGAAAACTGGTAGGGAAGATTCCTCCATTCCCTTTGAGACAGGTTTCCAGCCATGATGCCCTGACACAACCCAGCCCCTTGTCACAGAGCAATCCCATGCAACGGCAACCCTGAGCATCCCCATTCCCTGGACCCACTCAGGGGAGCACAGCGCGTGCTGCATCCCTGCAGGGATTCAGGCTTCGCTTCCCTACGTGCCGAGCTTGCCTCGTTACTTCAGTCCTCCCACCGGCCTCTGATCCAGCTGCATTAGGCAGGTTTTGATGCTGTCACAACCACACAGAGCATGAATCACATCGAGCATTGCCCATGGGGTTGTTTATTCCTTGAAGAGGGAATGGACTGCATGCCAATATTCCTGGGAAGGCATAATGAAGGAACTAGCATTTGCTAGGAAACCTGGATGCCCTCCTGCAGGGATTTGCTGGATAGCAGAGCTCTGGAAAAATAATAGTATATAAAATACAAGTAAATTTTAAGTAGGATGTCATCCTGAAATAGTGACAAGGACACCAGGAACACAAATGTGCTTGGCCAGCTCTTGGAGTTAGTGCTTATATGGACATATCTTAAACCTTTCCTCTGCTTTTCCATCCTCCACGTTGTTAAAGCAGAGGTAATTTTGCCACCTGGCTCTCACTTGTGGAGTTGGAGTTGCTGAGGAAGGTGCTAAATGGGAACTTCTCATCTCCCTCTGGTTTTTGCTGTTTCCAGTCTTTAAATTCAACTTTTATCAAGCAAAACAAGCCCAGAGCACAGACTGTGCACAACGCTTTCATTTCAGAAGATCATTTGATAGAGCATAAACCAATACTACTGTGTAAACAGGCTGTGATGGGAACCTAAACTAACACACACCATGTGTTTTCTCCTTTGGTGACTCCTAAATACATAAACAGATAAAGTTCGAAATCCTGTCCTCAGCCTTTGGGAATGATTCATTCCTGTTAATGACTTACTGATTTACACACAGCTTATTTTGCAAAAAGTTAGAGCTGGGCGCATTTATTCATTGTGATTCCCTTAAAAAGGGATGTAAATATCAACAGCAGTTGGCTACCAAGAATTTGAATATTGTGGCACTGCATCATGGGGAACTGACATGAATATGAGTCTAGGTCAGACAAAAATACACAGAAGATGCTTCACCACATGTGATATTTTACAGCATGTCACAGCATCATCCGAAAGGGTTCTATTCATTACAGACACATGCAGGGCTTGCGAAGGATTCCTCAGGAACAAAAAGGGTCATTATTCTCCTACAGAAATACACTCCATGATCTATGAAACCCATCTCTCCTGCTAAGTCCAGGCTCTTCCTAAGGCTCTGTACCTGTAAAGAGATGCTGGGTTCAGTGACAAGAACCAATTACACATCATCCCACAGCCCAAGCTGCGGATGTTCAATCCCGACTTTGTTTTGGCAAGGGTGGTGCAAAACTGAGTCTGCCAGCAGCAAGGTAAGTCACTGGTAGCTGTTCATTGCGTGAGTCAGCAGCTCCCCAGTGCCCTGTGGTGATGCCTGAGCCCTTGCAATGGGCAGAGGCTGATCTTGCTGCTGACAGCTCAGCCCTCGGCTGCAGCAGGGCAGGAGCAGTTCCTGCTGTGTTGGGTGGTGGTGTGCACTGAAGTGGTAAAGTGCCTTCAATGCAGAGGGAAGGGATGTGGGAAACTTCTCAGGAGGCAGCAATGAATGTCCCTTACAGCAGAGAGCCACCCTGCCCAGGCGTCTCCTCTCTATGGGACAGAGCAGGGCATTGCATGAGGCCATTGACATGTTACACTCGTACACGTATTGATCCGATGGTTCATTGTTCACCCGAGCCCTTGGCAAAGGTCACTGCCTCTGCTCCCAGTTTACAAATAGGAGCACAGAGGCGAAGATTAATTTTCAGAAGTGATTAATGTTCCTGGTGCCCATCCTGGTTCACTTTGGGCCTCAAGCCCCAAATGAAGTCTGGAGCTGGGTTAATTAATGTGTCCCTTGCCCCTCTCCCAGCACTGCCAGACACGTCCTTTGCTTGTTGTCATTGTCTGTTCCCACAAACTCCTCCACCCTTTATCCTGTGCCAGCCCTCAAACCGGCTCAGAGACTTGCCTGTGAGGCTGCTTCCAAGACCCACATTTCCCATGACACCCAAACGATCTCAGATCCTCATTTCTTGGCCCTTGGTGCTTCATCCTACGGGGATAAAGGGCTCCCACCTGTCCAGGGTCCAGGGGCTGAGTTTTCTGGGAACGTAAATCATGGATTTTAACGTTTGAGAAGCTCTTGATTACCACAGGGCTCACTGGCCATGGGCATGCAGCTACCCCTGCACAGCAGTTGCAGGAGGCTGCATTCTCCACCTGCTTTGACACAGCCCAAAACCATGGGGCAGAGGGGACAGGGCACAGGCTGGAGCCCTGCAGCTGCTGTGCTGTGCTGCCCTGTCCCATTCCATGCCATGCTGTGCCGTGCTGTGTTGTACTGTCCTGTTCCATGCTGCACTGTGCCGTGCTGTGCTGTGCTGTCCCATTCCATGCCGTGCCATGCTGTGCTGTGCCGTGCCATGCTGTGCCGTGCTGTGCCGTGCTGTCCCATCCCATTCCATGCCGTGCTGTGCCGTGCCATGCTGTGCTGTCCCGTCCCGTCCCGTCCCGTCCTACCCCATTCCATTCCATCCCGTCCCATTCCACCCCGTTCCGTTCCGTTCCGTGCCACCGGTGCCGTCGGGGCCGCTCCCGCGCCACGCACGTGCCCCCGAGCGCCCCGGCCCCGCGCGCATGTGGCCGCTCGCAGCTGGGCATGAATGAACCTCCCTCCTCCAATCAGCGGCCGCCCCGCCGGCGGGCTGCACGCGGGCTCCCCTCCCTCCCCTCCCCGCCGAGCTCCTCCGCCGGCCAATCCGGCAGCAGCGGCCTCCGCCGCCGGCCAATGGCGAAGGGGAGCGCGGGGCGGCGGGAGGCGCCCTATGGCGGAGCGGCGCGGGCCGGCGGCGGCGGCCGGGCCGAGCCAATGGGGCTCGGGGGCGGGGCCGGAGCGCGGCGCCCCGGCGCGCGGCTCTAAAGCGCGGCGCGGCGCGGGGCAGCGCAGACGGGCATGGCCGCCACCGCGCAGTACCTGCCGCGCTCCGCAGCGCTCATGCACCCCGACGGGGACCGGCTGCACCAGGGCACCACGTACCGCGAGGTGCAGAAGATGATGCACCACGAGTACCTGCAGGGGCTGGCCCCCGCCGCGGGGCACGCCGTCGGGCTGGCGCATCACCAGTGGCTGCCCAGCGCCGGCACGGACTGGGGTAGCGGCGGAGGCGGCGGCGGCGGCGCGCACCTCCCGCCCGCAGAGCACGCCAAGGGCGGCCCGCCGGGGCCCCGCGAGGAGCTGTCCGCCGCCGCCTTCCACCACCGCCCGCACTTGGTGCACCAACCGGCGGCGGGAGGCGCGGCGGGCGGCTGGGCGCAGGGCGGCGCGCATCACCTGCCGCCCATGTCGCCGCCGTCGGGGCAGCCGCTGCTCTACGCGCAGCCTTACGCGGGTCTCAACGGGATGCTGGGCCCGCCGGCGCCCGCGCTGCACCACGGGCTGCGCGACCCGCTGGGAGCCGAGGAGGCGGGAGCGCACGAACTGGCGGCCTCTCCGCCGCCTCCGCTGGGGCCGCCCGAGCCGCCGGACGAGGACGCGCCCAGCTCGGATGACCTGGAGCAGTTCGCCAAGCAGTTCAAGCAGCGGCGGATCAAGCTGGGCTTCACCCAGGCCGACGTGGGGCTGGCGCTGGGCACCCTCTACGGGAACGTCTTCTCGCAGACCACCATCTGCCGGTTCGAGGCGCTGCAGCTGAGCTTCAAGAACATGTGCAAGCTGAAGCCGCTGCTCAACAAGTGGCTGGAGGAGACGGACTCCAGCACGGGCAGCCCCACCAACCTGGACAAGATCGCGGCGCAGGGCCGGAAGCGCAAGAAGCGCACCTCCATCGAGGTGGGCGTCAAGGGCGCCCTGGAGAACCACTTCCTCAAGTGCCCCAAGCCCTCGGCGCATGAGATCACCTCCCTGGCGGACTCCCTGCAGCTGGAGAAGGAGGTGGTGCGGGTCTGGTTCTGCAACCGGCGGCAGAAGGAGAAGCGAATGACGCCGGCCGGGGCCCCGCATCCCCCCATGGAGGACGTTTACGCACAGGCGGACACGTCGCCGCTGCACCACGCGCTGCCCGGCGCCGTGCAGTGACTGCCCGGCCCCCCGGCACCGGCCCCGGCGGAGCGGCCGCGGGCGTCGCGCGTTAATTTATTCCTCAGACTGGCCCGGCCGCTCCGCTCCGCGCCCCGCTCCGCGCCCGGTCGCCGGTCGCGCCGGAGCCGCCGCGGCCGCAGCAGCAGTAGCCAAAGGTTTGCGATCTCTATAATTTATTCCCTGCGCCCCCGAACCGGCCCGGGCTCGCCCGGAGGACGCTTCGGTACCGTTTCCCGGCCCGTTTCTATTTATTTTCTAACCGTGCGCGGAGCTCTCTCCCTCCCGTTGGTGGGTTCGGTCCGGTCCCATCCCCTTGGGTTTCGGTTTTCGTTTGTATCTTTATTGCAAAACCAATGTAGACTGCGAGGGTATGTTTCTATTTATGTTATAGTAAATATTTTATTACTTACATAAACCATTTACCCAGGAACCCGTCTCGTGTCGTCTTTGCGGGCGCCCAACCGGGGCCGGGCAGCTCTGGGGTGTTCCGTTGCTCCCCCTTAGCCCGGCGGCTTTTCCCGTCTCCGCTCCCCGGTAACGGCACTTCAACGGGACTTCTCCGTTGTCTTGTGTTCGGTCTGCACAGGCACGGACGGCCAAAACCCAGCCTCGGAACTCGGGAGCAGCCCTGGAGCGCGGAGGTTGTGGTTTTACGGTGTTTTACCCATCTTTACCGTAACTTTTTGCGGTCTGCGATTCGAGCAGGAAACGGTCAAAACGCAACTTTCCTCCGGTTTATCGCCCGGGTAAGAGATGTGCTCTGGTATAGCTGAGAAAACGCCTCTTTTCTTTCCACTCAAACCCCTCTCCGCTTTTCCGATCCCCCCGCTTTTCCCTTCCGGGGTTTCCTGCCCTCATACTTTGTACTTACACCAAGAAAAGGCTGCAGATTTACTCCTCGCGTTCTCTCTTCCTGCAAGAATCACTTTGCAGCTCTGCTTTAAACCTCTTCCCTTTCAGCAGACGTCAGGAAAAGTCGCATGTGAGAACCGCGGTTGCTTTCGCGGGGTCCTTTGCTTACCGCGGTGTTGTGTGTGTTGGGAGAACTTTTGGAACGTGTGCCTATGCAGAGCTCTTGCAGTGATCAAAGAGTCAAAATCGCGTCGTGAAGCACCAAATTCTTCCTTTTTATTTGTAGAGAACTTAATGCATTGGTACATCTGGCACTCGGGAGTTTCCCTACTTGCCTCTTGATACAGATGTTATAAAAGAGCATGTTGGAAAGGGATTTTGTGGTGGCAGCGCTGCCTGCACGGGAACTGGGACAGAATTATTGTGGAATACATTTGATCTGTTAAATTATCTCTAAAACTGACCATTGGAAATTAACCCCTGGGAATCCTTCACTGCTGCGCTTTGATTTTGGTGCATTGGGGGGGGGGGTGTAATAATTGTCTGATTTAACTCTGCCTTTGCAGTAGGTAACATTATAAACTATCGCATTCGCAGTGTGTCTGTTCCACATCAGCGGATACAAAACGCTTCAGTTCTCCGAGATTCTGGTAAACGGATCTTTGAGGGTTTAAAATAAAGTCACTTTGAGCAGTTATTTCTTTAAATGCGATGTTTGATGCTTATAAGTACGGAGAGAAATGGCTTGCATTTGGTACGAGTAAACCAGCAAATGCTGTGGTTTAGTGTAGTAATAACGTCCCTTGGCATGCAGAGCATAATAAGGGATCTCATTTAAAGGATTCAATGTGCATTGTGTGTTTTGTCAGCTTTTGTTCCAGACTTAGAGTCCTTTTCTTGTAAGGAGGCTGGGTTTTGTGGAAAGGCTCAGACTTGGAGCTGGTGTCGCGGTGCTGAATTCCAGAAGTTCGGCTGTATTTACTGGCTGTTTACTCAGTTCTAAATAGCTGAATGGCTGCAGTAGCTGAGGTGATCGCCTCCAGTGAAGGAGCCTGAGGATTCAGGATTTGAGTTAATGTATTATGGAAGCATTTAAATTCATTCTCGACTCTGCAAACCTCTGAGCCGAGTTTCTGTGTGTTTCACACGCACGCTGTGTTCGATGCTCAGAAATGCTGTAACTGCAGCCTGTGCTGAGGAATTTCTGTGTGGTAGCCAGGCTTCGAGGGAAGGAGAAACTGAATCAGAAACGAACAAAAGAGGGTTTGTTTTGTATTCTTTAAAGAAACAAACTCTCGTTTGCATTGAGCTTCTCTGTGGCTCTTCTGAACCAGCCCGGCTGGCAAACAGGATTTGTATTGATACTTGGAAGGGAAGGGTCAGTGTTCACATTGCATTCTTGTAATGGATGAGATGTGCAGTGAGTGCTGGGGAGGACGAGCACCCTTGGGTTGTTGGGTTTGTCAGATTGGATAAGGCGCTGGCAGCCCCACTGCATTAGCTCCTTCGTGCTGTTGAGCAGCAGAAATAAACCACACTTTCTGTATGTTATTTCTGCAGCGCCGCAGTGCTCAGCCATTCTGAAAACCAAATGCCCCAAAGGTTTGCCTCTCCGAGAGTTAAGTTGTTCATGTTCTTGGTCGAGGATTAAATAGCAATTACTGGAGAGAGATGCTTTTATTTCTTTTGGTGGTGGTTGTTTCTCACTGAAGTATGAGCTCATCCTACTACACCAGGAGTGAAGCACACGCAGGTAGGACTGTGACGTCTGTGCAGTAAAGAAAAGCAGATGTGCACGTAGTTATTTAACAATGCACATAGTAAATAGTAGGATATGCAAGCTAGGAAGTGTAGATAAAAGAGTTATGTGAGATATTAGAGGGGTTTTGGTCTATGCTGCTGTGAAATCCTTGTAGCCCAAAGGCAAAGGGACTGTGGGAGCTCTTTGCTCTTGGGCACTGTTTGGTCCCAGCAGATGCTCTTCAGAGCAGCATCGCTGATGTACAGCATCACTTTTGTACTTGCACTTGGGCTGGTGGCGACCCAATTGCCTTGCCCATGCCGGACACTGTGCACGGTCCAGAGTGTGGAGTCAAACCTTGTGCAGGTGAGGAGAGCTGAGGTGGTGGCTGAGGGGTCTCTGCCCGGCTGGAGCAGTTGGCACTGAGCAAAACCAGCCCTGAGATGAGCTCAGTGCTTCCCACATTGGGGCACAGGCTGTGCAGTGCCTCCTTCCCGGAGCCGAGCAGCCTCCTGGGCCCAGGGCGCTGCTGGTTTAGACACTGGTGAGCAGCGCTTTAGGAAGCCAGTGCTCTCTGCAGTACCCGGACAGCCTTCAGCAGGGGCTCGCTTCCCTTTCTTTTCCCTTTTACGTTTCAGAAGCAGGACGCTCGCTGCTCAGCTTTCCCGTGCGCTTGGGAAAAGGTTGTGGCGTTCCAGCGCCCACCTTTCCTTCCCCATTGCTTGTCTCAGGCCATCGCTGCTGCCACTTGCCAGAGCAGGGAGCGCTCGCGCTGTGACAAGCGCAGAAGTGGCCGCGGCGCAGCGGCTCGCCTCGCCGGGCACAGTCACACGTGATTATTGTTGCTTTCTTCATCTTGCACTTCCAACAGAATCCGGTCTCTTCTGCTCCCTGCCATCACCTCGGAGCCTGACCCCAGCGCAGGGCTGCAGTGCAAACTGGCCCCTCACAGCCAGAGCAGCAGTGGAACCGCGCTCAGCTCTTTTCATGTCAGTTTGAAGCATCAGCGTTAACACCTCGGAATCTCCTTCCTAACTCTACCCATCCCTGCTTGCTCTCTCTCCCACGAGGAGAGCTCTCGGCACCCTCTGGTTGAGTATCCATTTCAGTTCTCTGCTGATGTTCTTTGCATACACTGTGATTTTGTACTAATGCTGCTGTTGGTTGGTTGGAGCCGGATCAGCGCTGGGAAAACTCAGCCTTGTTATTTCACAGGTATTGGAAGCAGGCTTGGGTCGTCCCCCAGATGTTCACAGCTGTGGAATTGCTTCTCCTTCGCTGTCTGGTGTTGTTTCTTATGATGGGGTTGTGGAAAATTAGCACATCCTGGCCAGCAGACTCCAAGCTGGTGCCTGTAGTTTGTCGCATGTGCTCAAGACAGGAGTGTGGTGGCTCCTGCCAGTGGGATGCACCCGGGCAGAGCAGCTCCAGGCAGGGGCAGGAGCAAGGTGAGGGCTTGCTTGGTTTTGGTTTAAAATGCTGAATGTCCATAGACAAGTGCCTGATCTCACTAAGATTAACACTGCTGCTTAGAGAGATGCTGGCCAGGGCCCAGCAGACCCTCCTGCCATGGGCAGCTCCGAAGAACAGGATTTCTCCATGGTTAACATCAGTGAATAGGAGGTGGGCTCTGCTCAGCATCATCCCTCTGCTTCACGTGTACGTGTGTCCATGGGAAAGGCACAGAGAAGGAGCTCATTAAACCTTTCATGGGAGCTCCTGCTGCGCTTTGCTGAGCTGATTTATGGGCGTTCAGCATCTCTCCCACTTGGGGTTTGGTGCTGAGGGTAACTCTGTGTGTGTGTGTGTGTGTGTGTGTGTGTGTGTGTGTGTGTGTGCATTGCTCTCACCTGCAGCCCGCTGCCTGTGAGCAGGGGTTTTCCTTCCTCATCCATGTAAACTCTACCCATGATAGTTCCCCCTGGTTTCAATTTGAACCAGTGAGAGCCGGCTTCTCCATGTAACCCACCGTAGATCG
>JBCJKH010045398.1:18320-44076 GCA_039877255.1 Loriculus beryllinus | reverse complement strand
GGTGCTGCCAGGTTTCCTCCTACCTACTCGTTATAGTGTCCTTTTTTTAAGGTCAAGGAAATGGGGACTCTTGTTGGGTATCTGTACCTACCACAGGATGTTGCCACAAAGAGGAAACTTAACCAAAAGGTTTCAGCCCAAACCATACATCAGTCTGTATGCAAAGTGGCTACACGGGGGAAAAGGTGTTTGGCAGAAGAGCTAATATCAGTTCTTTGCAATGACTTCTCCAATTCTGCAACAAGTTATCCCCCCTTTTTTCTGGAAAATGATGTTAAGTTCATATAGCAGTGATCAATAACCATGTCGATCCTCTAAAAATACTTAAAGTCCACAGGTACTGCCAGCATCTGGAAAAGTTGTATATACAGACACAGCAACAGCCATTCTTTTTGGTTTGTTGCCGGGTCTCCAAGGGCCACTTGATCCCTTTTGGAAAGAACCTACTGTTTTCAGAAGCTCAGCAAGATGTGTGAATTCAGTGGTTACATGTTAGAGAATATTTGGCAATGGGGTTAACACATCACGGTGACACAATTTGAAACAGTCCCAATAACGCTCCTCTTGAATATCAAAATAACTTAAATATCTTATCCTCAAAATGAGGCGGCATCTTCTGCAAAATTCTAAGTGATCCTTATAAAAGTCCCATATTTGATAAGGCTTATCCAGAGACATACCTGAAAGAAAAGGCTTTTACAAGATATTAACACATTTTTGGCATATAAGTATTTCCTTCTCTCCATCTAGCCTGCTCTTTATCCATTCAAGCCTACCTACAGCTAGCATTACATGTTGCATTATCTCAATAAATCATCTAGTCTAAACTAGACAGCATTTTAAGAGCTTTTTTCTGCAAAAGTAAAGATCCCCATTATCCTCTTGAAAAATGACAGACCGGGGAACCATGTGAAATCCTCAATGAAGCCACAAACTTGTCCATGCAGCTTGATTTGAGGATTTTCTCTCTTCTTTATCGCAGGGAAAGCTTTGACGAATCATATTCCTCCATCACGTTATTCTGATACATGTGCCTATTATCAGTCCAAAGAACGTTTCTAACCTTCCCACGTCCCGAACGGGGTCTCGACGGGATGGGCGTCCTCTTGATCGGGGTTGTGAGTGCATTCTTCTCTTGTGCCTCATTTTATGAATGACTTGATACAAGTCAATACTTTCATCAGGAGGGAAGAGAAGACAAAGTTGGGTTCCACATTCCGGCTCAATTTCCTAGAATTAGTTAGAAGTTCAGTAGTAGTTTATAAACTAAACATATGACTCTCCCCAGATGTATTAACAACATCTATCTATCTATATATATATATTAAAAAAAAACCCAACAAAAAAAAATCAAACCCCAAACCCAAACCAAGAAACAAGAACAAAACACTCTAAAGAAATTTCAGTATCATGAGACAGTGCAAAGTTCATTTACATTACCTTTCACTCTTTAGAGACTACTCAGAAAATAGTCCAACACTGGGGGCAACCATATTTTCCCATGAGACATATAAGCCACATCACTCTTTTGCCACAAAATCAGAGCATTGTTTTTCATAACCAAAGAAAATAACCACCTATTACAGAAAGAAAAGCAACACATGCAGGGAAGAAAAAAATCCATCCCAGCTTCACATATAAAGCAGTGGCCTGATGAAGTTGACTATTACTAGTCAAAAGTGAGTTCTTCAATGTATGACAGACAGGTCCATGAAAATACCAGCTCAATTCTTGACATCAGTCAGAACAAGCAAATCATGTATTCAAGATTATTAGGAAAGTAACACTGAATAAGGAAGTCATCATATCACACTGAAAGTCCATGTTCCATGGACTTCACACCTTAAATACCGACCCCTGCATCTCAAAAAATGGGAACAGCAGAAATGGAAAAGCTTCAACGCAGTGCAGCAAGGATAACCGAATAAGCACAATTCCATGCAATCACTGAGCAGGTTGGGTCTCTCCAGCCTAGAATGAAATAGCAGTATGCAGGGCATGGGGGACAAGATGGACACACCGGGAGCATCTGACACCACTAGCTGTTTGGAGGAGAGAGTGACAGAGATCAACATGTTGACTCCCTCTTCCAGTACAAGAACTTGGGGCCATCAAATGAAACTAACAGGAGTCAGTTGCAAAACAATCCAAAAAGGGTGCTTCTTCAATCCGGTGACTAGCAGGCCTGTGGAACGCTTTCCCAAAGGATGTCATAAATGCTCAGTGTACACATTCTCAGAAGAGAAATCCATTCAGGGTTACATAAAACATAAACGGATAAACAACCAGCGCTTCAGAAAATAACCAGAGTTGAAAAGCAGGGAGAGCAAGCATCACACAATGTTTGCTCAGCAAGTGCTGTGCTAACAGCACAGCATTTTTATGAGAAATGATGAAACTCATATCAAGACTGCAACTCTACAGTGAAGAGGACAAAACATTAAAAAAATATTTCCTTAACCACTTAACAGAAATAAACTAAAATACCTTTTTTTTGTTTAAAGTTCACATTGTATTATAAACAAGACCAAAAATACCATTTTTTTTTCTGCTATCCAATAAAGTGAATATATCTATAGGCAATATAACACACAGAATCTACACCTTCCACACAGTATGGGGATTGTGCAACTACCATCTTACTTTCTTATAAGAAAACAGAACCCGTTATTTTATTCAAGGCTGGGTTACTTGATGATGATAGCAGCAACTCTGGTATGTTTGACAAGACAAAGAGCCACCCACCCAGCTTAACATTTACTCAGCATATACTTCATAATTGTAGAGTTTACGCTCTAAGCAATTCAGTATATAAAAATGATGCAATGCAGAATGCAGCTGGAAACACCAGAACTTGTTCTTACAAACTGATGCTACACAGGTTTGCATACAATGCAAGGCACATTACATTTCACATCCAAAACATGACATTATTTTGAAGCATTAAACACTATTAATCACAAGTATGACAACAGAATCGGCACCCTATTGTTTTCTGTCCACAACATTAGAAATAAGCTGAGTACCTTTGTCACGGCACTCTACTGTAAGCAGCAACTGATCTAGAAGATTCAAAAACTTCTGTATGTACAAAGCTGAAAGCAAGCAGTAGAACACGAAGGTTAAAGAGAAAAAAATTAACAGACCTGTCCATCGCGTCCAATCTTTACTGGCTTATGTTCATTCCAAGGATTGGTCAGGTGAGCAGACTTAGTGAACGGCAGTTCACGCCTAAATATGCAAGTTGCATCATTTATAATATTGCCTCCATTTTTCATTAAAAAAAAATTTAAAATCAAATACAGCAGGACATTACATGCAAACAATCCTGTTGCCCTTTGCACTGTCAGGTCTCAGAATCAATATATTAGTACATATGAAGTATTATTAACTGAAGATTTCACTTTGACTTATTCCAATATTACCGAGTCCACACTATGACAGCCTATGTTACTGAAGAGATGTTTGTCTTCGTACAATCTCACCATCTGAATACACTGACCAGTCTCAATGTCAGGTTGTAGCTCTTGGTACCCACTGGAATAAATCCCTGAGCATCTGACCTAACTATGAAGCCAGAACCGTGTGGACGTGAAAGTGCTGGATGTGAAAGTCAGTAACTTCCAGACGATCTTTCCAGCCTAGGTATTTCTCTAATTCTAAGTCTCACTGTCCCTGTATTTATTCTTTCTGGTAGTCCAAAGTGCTTGTACAACCATGCAATGTATCTCACAGGGCTGATACAGCTCTTTTTCTAAAGAGCTAAGATCTTTTCCTTAAGACATACTTCGTTAAGTCAGTGAATTTACTGCTCACCATCTATACATTATGCAAAAAGATCTGTACTACTCTCATTATTTTAGAGTAGCAGCATTTTCTTTATTCAGCTGGATGCCAAGATATCAGATGAAGAAACATCTATCCTTACAGGATTTTTCTTCCGTTTTATCCACAGCTGTCTACTCAAGCGAGCAGTTTTTACTCCAAGGCTACAGAATACAGTTTTCTGTTTTCAGTGCAAGAGATCAGTGAAGGAACACAGTCAAGTATTTAAAATCTTTAATTTATTGCCTACATTAAAAATAAATTTCTATTGCGTATGTCAGGTGAAGACCTGAGTTCCAAACTCAGTAACACGGGGGATTTGGGGAGACTGGAGATCTCTGGCTGAATTGAATTTTCAAAAGGATGCTGTCACCACCATTCTTACACATAAAAGGTACTATAATGCCTTGTTCCTAAACAGCAATGTAAAACAACAATTATTTACCTGCAAATCCAGTCAATTTTAAAGACACCTCCCAACATTTTTGCATTCATTCCTGCAGGCAGCACCCAGTGTATAGGTGATCCTCCATGATGGGACTCTGAAGAGAGTCTTGCAAATCCTAAAGGATTTCACATGAATTGTAACAGAAACACAACATAAAAGCTACTGCACATAAAAATTAATTTTACTTACCTTTATAATAGCTCACTTTCCCTTACCTTGGAATTTGCCACTCTCTCTTACAGAAAATATCAAAATAACACTCCTTGCTGATCTAAATGCAGCATTGAGCTTCTTTTCATTCACCGGAAGTGTCGACCATACTCCCTAAAACAAAGCAATACCCATCCCACCACCAAAATGTATGAGTTCATCTCAAGGGATTTAGCTAAGTATATAGTGCAAATGAGAGAAACAAGACCAAACTCATGCTCTGGAATAGAAGAGAATGGAAAGAAAAGATAATGCTAAATTCAGTTTATTTCGGAAATTATTTTTAACCTGCCCTGTGATGGAACTTTTAAAACACTGGGTTTTCAATTTTAGGTTTTTTTTTTTTTGAACACTGCAGATGCATTTAGACCATCTATAAGGTTTCATTTGTAATTATAATGATGGACTGATATATGGAAATCTTTGGTTTTACTATTTTTAATGCATGTTTTAAGTAACGTTGGAAGGTCATCTATTATACCATATATATGAATGATGAAAAACCAGCGGTATATACCGAATGGTGAGCAGGCAGCCTTCAGTAACCTTAGCATGACAGATTTGTGGAGGACAGCTTGCAGACTTTAAAACTCTTTTAGTGAAAGGGCAGAAACATGAAAGACACCAGACCAACAGTTTAAATTGGCAAGACAACTCAAATCAGTTTGTTCAGCCTCCCACATGCCTCCCACCTTTTCCCTTTCACCAGCTATTGTGTAGCCATCCACAATAAACCAAATTTGTTTTAAGGTACAAGCTGCGTTGAGCTACAGAACACCAGTTTGATGCAATACTTCTCAGCAAGATCAGTTCCCCAATATATTCTCTGAGCAAACTCAAGAGGAGAAGTTTAAACTTCAGCCTCATAATATAATCTAGGACCTAGCAAAGAAAATGTTCCACCCCTTTCTTTTTTATTGAAGGTATGTTCTCGTGTCCTACTCTATGCCCAGGTTAGTGCTTGCCCAACTCTGAGAATTCATTAGAGTTACCAGAGAACTACTTGTTCTTTTTTCAACAGTTTTCAAACAGATTTATATTGCTTTCAGCTACTTGTGAAGTCCTACTGTGAATCAGAACAACTTATTACACTATCACCACAACAGCCGATTTTGTTAAGGTGCAGTGGCAAAGCACTGATGTCTACACACTTGAGACACAAAGCATCTACTCCAAGAACTTTAGGAACAAGGATATTGTTGCAGTCTCAAGTGTGAATGAGACCCAGGAAGGATATACTCCTTGAAAGAGCTAAACCAAACACCCATCATATTGGTGTTAACTGCACAAATCAAACCCAAAGCCGGGGCTGGGGGAGGAATGGGGGGAGCCAAACTGGACCAGCACTTTAGATTGATTTAACTGTTTTAATGCTATTCTATTTTACAAAAATCTTCATCAACAGAAACACCTACTCTGTGTATATCGTGTAACTGCAAATCAATTCTTTCCTTTTACAAGCTGTTTTAAGTACCACATGCAAATACAAAACCACCAGAGTGGCTTAGTGCCATTCCTCAGCGGAAGTCCAGTGCACTGGAATCCCTCCCACAGAACTCACTTATATCAGCACTGCCAGGCATACATTTCTACAATAAAGCTTCAGATTCCTGAATAAACTGAAAAAAAGACTATTTTCATAGCATTAGATTAAAGCCAAAACAATGTTCTGAAGCTCCCCACAGTACAGTGATACAAACACAGCTGCTGATGAAAGGGAGAAAATACCATCAGAGCACACTCCCAATGGAGGGTAACTCAGGAGGTTACCAAACAGATCTTGAGGCCACTTTTTTACCTTACTCTTACCAAGATAAATGACTAAAAGCATTTCTAGATTGCAGTAGAAGCAGAATAACTACCCCTGAAGAATCAAAGGACAGCAGCTTTCATCCTTGCCTCTATCAAGATGGAGAAAAGAATGCACCTATCTATATGCTCTCCTACAGTAACGTGGGTGTGTTTGAAAATAGGCAAAGTGATCAATTTGAAGGAAATTCAACATACCTTTGCTTTAGCGAGTGATACGTTTTCATGATTATTACTCTTGATAAGAAAGAATCTTGCATCTTGGAGAATGTATTTAAGTTTACTTGTTTGGTCTGAAAAAACAAAGGGTCAAATAAGCTGAACTGTAAATATCTATGGTTGTCAAAAATGTCACTTTGCATGTAAATAGTTCTTTGCTTCTTCCAAAATACACTGTATCCCACCCAGTTACTACCTGTGTATTATCACAGTCAACCACCCAACTTGAAACTTGAAGTCTAAGCAGTAGAGCACAAGATGCCAGGGGAAACCAAATCAAAACTAAAGCTTAAATATTGAGGTAATTAAAAAATAAAATAAAATCAGCATGATTCAGTGATGCTCCGATATACAGGCCTTAATTTCCTTGCTTAAGAATGTTTGGCCAAATAGCGAGTAATATTCGCGTCACCATGAGTTGTCTAATAGAGAATGCTGAAATGCTCCTCTTTTAAAATGCAAGCGCTTTGTTTTTTGCTTTGCCATCTTTGCAAGGAGCAAAGTAACTCAACTTTTTGCATACTGCTTTCAACATACGCAAAAGTAGCTCAAGATTCACTTGTTATGCTTAGAATGATTATGTGCTCAAACTGATTTATATCGGAACATTACTACTTACAGGTAATTTAATGAACAGAGACAATGGCTTGCTATGTGGCATGCATTAAAAATTCAAATTTAAATGATACCTTTTTGGACAGCACGAACGGAAGATGATAATTTCTCATGCTTCTTTTCTGAACCTGTGTTTAGCCAAAGTACATTTGTTCAGATTGAGCCTTAATAGAGATAAGATACAATTTCTACAGCCTTGTCACATACAATTTTCATTCATGACAAATTATGCTTTCTGGCGCGCACCCACACACACAAAAAATACTATTCAATGTGCACGAGTGTTTTGTTTTAGGTTTGTTTTTTGATTTGGTTTTGGGTTGTTTGGTTTGGGTTTGGTTTTTTTAAAATAGTCTTTGAACAGTTTCCTACTCAGAAAACTAGTCACTGAATCATCATCTTCCAAGTTAAAAAAAAAAGTGAAAAATCCACTTAAGCAACAGAATAGCATTAAAGTAACAAGAAAGCCTACTTCCCCCCAAAGGTATCCACACACAACATGCCAGAAGTCAATACCAAATTATACAAAGCTACATAGCCCATATATCTCTATAGCCAGTTACGTTTATTTTAGATTACACATTAAGATTTGATCCAAGTCAGGATGACAAGCAATAAAAGGAAATACCTGCATATGATTCAGATGCAGAACTTCCACTTCTGTCAAAAACAATTGGAGAGATACCTCTAGCTCTCTTCCTCTCCTTCTTTTTCTCATCTAAAAACCCATAATAAATAAAGGCAGTATTTTAAACATCAAGCGGCAGGCAAAATTGAGATTAGAAGTACTGAGACAGGAAAATAACATACGTAAGAGTGATACTGGCATTTGAATTGCACATGAAATTGTGGTTACTGCCCCAAAAGTATCATGCACAAAAGAAGCTAATGCTGATTTCTTAAGTCCTTCATTCATTAAAGGAAAAGAATTCATCTCCTAGGTGTTTTAAGTAAGGGTAGTTTAGGTCTTCAGCCAAATTTGCAACACAGAGCACAAACTCTGCTGCAACAGTGAAATGAGCTGGTTTGCCCAGAGCTCAACAAAAAGCCAAGAGTATGAAAACAAAACACTGTGACACACATCCAATTACTTCTACTCCTAAAAGTGTTACGTTATACTACAGAGTTTTTCAGAACAGTTACTACAGTTTCACCTGTCTTCAGGTTATGCATTTCTGGACTCTAATTCCAAACAGCAGAGCTGAGCGAAAAAAAGGCATTATGTTAAGAAGGATGACCACCTGTGGAGACTTCAGACAAGGAAGATACACAAGAAGAATCTTAACAGGATTGCCAGCTGTTTTCTTAAAACAACAGCAACTTAACCAAAACCAAGACAGAAACAGCCAAACACAACATTATATACACCATTAACGCTTCACATGTGTAAGTTAGGACCAGTTGTAATATACAATTGCAAAGCACTTGTTTCTAGTTTCTGCTTAAAACACGTCTAAGTTTGCCCTAGTAGCTAAGCATTTCAATTTAGGTTTAGATTTCCTATGCTGAAGGCAGCTACTATTTAAGATTAAACTACCTTTCCTTGGAGAGATGGCGCTTCTAGTACACCGGTCTACCTTGTCACTCATCTAGATGAATACAGAACAGTTCAACACCAACTGAAAGGAATCTTACGGGAACCTAAGCAATTAGATACCTAAGAAAATACAAATTCTGACATTTCAAAGAATTGAACAGCAAGGCCAAAGCAGTCAATAACACTACGAATCCTCAGCATGGTAATCCTGACACTCACAAGTTTTGGTGTAAGGAAGTATCATTTCCAGAATGTTTTTTTTTCCTTGCCGACAGTATTTCATAATTAGTATCTTACTGACTTGTGCTACCTAAGACTTACTTCTGCCATACTCAGGAAGTAGTTATTTTTAAAAGCAGCTAAACTTCCAATGGCAAGGTTATTTCAAATTCACATGCTAGATATTACCTACCTGATGCATCTGAACCAGACCCAGATCTAACTGACCCATCTGTGAAAGAGGCAGATTCAGAATCGGAATCGCTGGCTTCACTTCGCGTGTCATAGTCATTTCCTTCCTTCTGATCTCTCTCATCTTGTTCATACTCTTCTTCATCCTCCTCCCCATCTTCCTCCACCTCTTCATCCTCCTCCCCTTCATCATCTTCCTCTTCTTCCATTCCTTCCTCCTCATTCTCTGTGTTGCCTTGTTCAGAGGAACCACTACTGCCAGTCTCATGATCCGAACAATATTCCTCAGAGTTCACCTCTTCTTTAGAAGAATGGCTGGATCTGCTTGGTCTTCTATCCACATCATGCCTGATTCTCTGATGTTTAAAGAAAAAGTGAATCAGCAGTCATATAACATTGTCAGGATGCACACACAGTCCTAAGAGCATGTGCCTTATAAAAGTCTCATATAATTGCTTTATTTATAAGGCAGCAAGAATATTTAATACCTCTGAACCATCTGGTGTAGAGGACTTTGCCCTTCTGTCAATATCTCTCTTCCTCAAGCAAGTTTTTTCTGGTTGTCCTTTATATGGTTCCCTGGAACTGCTTGACATGCGTGTCTTTCGATCACCATCTGGACGCTTGTTTCTATCAGACCTCTGATACTCCTCATTCTTGTATTCTGATATTGGTTTTCCTTTCGTACTCACTATTCTCTTGTTATTGCTAACTGATGAACTAGGAGGCTTTGGCATCATCTGCCTTGATGAATGCACAGAAGGCTTTTGTCTCTTGTTTTCAGCATTTTCCATCCTGTCGGTTTTTCTTTTTGATCCTTTAATAGAAAGATATAAAGTTCAATGTTATTCAGTATATCAGACAAAAAACTGTGCAGAGCCTCCTACTTTCTCTCCTTTGGGTAATTCCCCTGTTGCAGTCATGGGTAGCATCTTCCAGTTGCAGGCTTTGCAGTAACACTCAAAATTGCTTGTTAGGAAACAGCTCATGTTCTAAACCACACATTTTACTCTAAAAGATAAATCCTTCAGGCTGTGGTAGGCAACTTCTAAATTTTATAATGAGAATGCTGAATTAAATGCTTCTGGGATTGACCTAAAGCCAAAACAAAAACTGAGCTGGAACCAGACTTTGGGAACCCCTTGGTTCTGTTTCCATTTCACTTCACTGAACCACAAAATACAGTCATTTACTAAGAGCAAATGAATTCATAACAAGCCAGACTCAGTAGCTGCTTTTGACAGAAAAGGAAACCTAGTTAACTGTTTGCCTGGAAGGCCAGGTGAAAAAGCAGATTGACATGAAACAAAAACTTCTAGAACTCTTTCACTCTTTGAATCAGGTTGTAAGAACTGCTACTTCAGACTTCATCCATCATAAGACAGACTCTTTTTAACATTTATATTTCTGCACAATATCCACTACCTACCCTTTTTCTCACTTTTATCTTGCTCACTGTCGGGGTTATACAACTCATCATCTTGGTCTGGAGCATCAGTCAAAATGTCATCCAGAACATTGAGCTCACCATCTGGAAAAAAAAAAAGTTAAAAATACCCTATAAAGAAGTCTGGGTATTTATACTACAGTAGAGCTAGTATTTACAAGCCCAAACATTTTGCCACAAGGCAAAAATGTCTCCTTGATTTACTTCCCGATTTACTTCCACAATTTCAGTTAGAAGAATCAAGCAAAGCCAATAAAAGAATTAAAATACGTCACAGGATGCATTTAGGACTCTAAATAAGGTCCAATTTGGCTCCTCATGTCACACAAGCTTTGCAGGAGAGCAGACCTACAAATGAAAGCTTAACAAAAAAGCCCGTACAAAATTTAAGAAAAAGGAGACTGTGAGAGAGTCTGAGTGCCAAAAGCAAACAGGAAGGACCTCTCTCCTCAAAATCCTTAAGAACTTGCACCTTAAATTGTCTCCCTTCCTGCCCCACTATTTTTGTTGTCTTTGCTACTTCGAAGTTGAGTTTTGTGGTTCACCTCCAAGTAGAAAAACCACAACAGGGCAAGTTAACAAGAACATACAACTAGTTCACCTTGACCAAAAGGGAAAAAGTTTAAGAAGGCAAGCAGAAGTAGTCAGAAGCAGTAAATCACCATGCTTGGTCACACAGCTTGTAATATTTATCACTGTTTCCAACTGTTTCACTTTGCCTGAAGCCAAATTGGATATAAGGCAATTCTGGTAGAAGGATTAATCAGCTTTTAAGACAGCAGATCTGTATTTCAAGCACTTCAAAAAATAAGACTAAGGTAAGTCTAAACATGCAAAGCGAAAATAATAAAAAGGTATTAATTTTGGAAGCTTATATTTCTTTTCCTGAACTCTGGAATTCTTAGTTCTTTCCACTTCATATTACTATGACTGATTCTATTTACTGTGTTCAGGGAACAGAAAGCAGAGCAAACTCCAAGGATTCAGCTAGTTAACAATATCTGTAGGAGACATACTGTATAATGTTATAAAGTAGCAGGTAAGGACTCCTGTATTGTAAGGCAGCAAACAAAGTCCTCCAGAGTTTGGCAATTTGTTTATCTCTAAATCTTAAGCTGCATCACGAAAGATTTAATCTGCACCATAAAAAAAAGTGTTACAATTGTATCTGTACTATATACTACTGAATGTCAAGTCAGCATGCCTGCTAGCTGTCTTGCTGGCATCTCTCCACATTTCCTATGGTAGGGGAATGCAAGTGGTCCCTGAACTGCACAAGCAGTAGCTGATGCAAAGAGTGGTGCAGAGAGGTGCATCTGGCCTTCCACTGGCAGTTTACAGTTAAAGGGCATTTAAGCACCACATGAAGCTGCATCACAACTCTCTTGGAAACAGTCCTTTATGTCTGTAGATACCTATGTATTCCTAGCAAGTATTCTTGCTGTTACTGAGAAATATACAACAGTGAGATTCACGGCTGTGCAAATGGTGAACATGGGCTGTAATTTCTAGCTTTCATTCTGCTTCCCTGCAGAAGACTGCGCAAGTTCAGAGCACAAGATTTTTTTACTGGACACTAATGAAAAAGAGGTGCACTAGGATTAGAATATTAAACATATCACCAATCTCATATCACACATATTGAACCTTAGCTTTGTTTCCCTTTTGACAAGGCAACTACATTTGACCTAACCACCGCAGGGGCATTCAGAGGTGCTAAAAGACTCACATTATCAGCTAGTTCAGTAATAAATGAGAAAGAAAACGTAACAAAATATGCAAATCTGACATGACATATACTCCCTAACAGGTCAGGTGGGCCTGATTTATAGTTGGAACCCTAAACAAGTACATAAAAGATGGGAGCAGGATGAGTTCTGCCTCCAAATCCCTTCTGTAGATACATCCATCCAATTTATTTAAAAATAAACTTCCAGATCTACTTAGCAGCCTGATTCTGCAAAAAGGACAATCTGAACATACAATTCCCATCCCTCACTTGCACCGAGTATACTGCTCAACTGACTTACACCAAGTATACTGCTCAACTGACTTCCACAAGATGATTCCACTCACTGAACTGCCCCTGTTAGCATTCAACCTAATGAGCTGAATTATCTCATACAGACAAGAGAAGCATCAGGAAATGCAAAAGAAGATAAACAAAAAAACTGTTAGAGAACAGATTTCTTACAGTTAAGCACTGCTCAAAGGGGAAGGTCTAAATGACTCCTTTCCATTACAGATACTTGCAGCTAGGGTCTCCTACAACTCATCTTTTCTTGACTTGGGTGTGTTGGATCCCTCCATGAACAAATTTAATCCATCCAAAACAATACTAAAGTAACTTGGGGAGGCCACTTTTCCTCTGCTGGCCATGCGCATTAGATCTATCCAAGGAAGGATCCAAGCAAAAATGTAATCTGGCAAACAAGAACAGATAAGACCAAGCAATTTCAGGCTAAATGGGTATGTGAAATTTATTTCCACTTTCTTATGCAGTGGCATAGCATTTCTCTTCCAAAAAGGAGAACAAAAATAATGATGCATTTACAGCCGAAATAAATTCAGCTACAAACAAATGTGCATTAACACCTGTTATTCAATCCCTTCATAGGCCAGAAGATTAAAAACAAGTTAAAATAAAAACACAAACGTTTCTTGACTGCTACTCATGACTTGACTACTCTTTGTTTTAAAACAAGAAAACGCCAAATCAAACCAGCAAAAAACCCCTCCAAAGAATAAAATGTTCAAGTCCATCTGGATAAATGACTCTATGAGGAGAAATTTACAGGTGACAACAGCAAGCATCTTAATTTCACTGCTCCTCCATGGTGGCAGCTCACATCTGTTTCAACAGAACCTGACTGTATCCTATCCCACTAGTCTTACAGTAACGCTGTTAATAATCACACATGACAAATAATTTTACTTAGCAGTTCTAACAAAATCTAATGGGAATTTTCCATACAATCTAGTTTCATAGTAAGTATTAGAGGCATCAAACCCTCATTACTCTGGCTGAAACATTTTATGAACAGCTATCTTGCAAAAACTTTACATGAAATATGTTCCAGGGAAGAGCCAAACAAATCACACCACCACACTGGTCCTTTACCTTTTTTGTAACACTGCTATTTGCACTAACCACCAAAGAGCAACCTTTTACATGTAAACTTTGGGTTTAATTCTTAAATGGACTATTTTGTGAGGACTGACTCATATAATCTCACAGACCACATGGGGACCACTTCAGCTCCCATACACAGTGACAGGCAGTTATAAGAGCTGCAAGCATACATTACCCTAAAAACGTTTGATTCCTTTAATTCAAACTTATTCATTCACAGTACTGAGAAAGCATAAGTAATTGCAAGAAGAGGGGCGAACATCACACAAAAACGTATATATTCCAACGCCAGCCTCTGCTTGTTGAAGTAATTACATGCCCCAGCAGAAATCCGGCAAAAAATGCTGCCAGGGATCTAAGCATAAGTAAAAACCCCCAAATACTTCTACGACAAGATAATCAGCAACAACTTGCTGACATTAACGTTGAGTTTACGGCCCACGGACTTTTTCCTATGCCCGTTTCTGAAATCACCTTGCCCTAGGCCCACTGCAGCCGGGGCACCACATTATAGCATGACGATCCATCCCACCACCTCCGGCACCACAGCACTAAACAAGAACCGCTTTCCTACACGCCACCTCTAAACAACACAAGAATCCTCCTCAAACAAGGCCTCCCGGCCCCGCTACCCTTCCGTTTTCCCAGCGGACATCTCCCAGACCGAAGGCCGAGTAACCAGCCAGGCCCCAAAGAACGGCCGAAAGAGCAGGATGCCGCTGCCCACCACCCATTCCCCCTCTCCAACACCTAGTTACAGCCCACCCCCCTAGTACCAGCTACCTTTTTCCTCCCGGCTATCAGCCGCCATCCCGACGCCGCAACACCGTCGATCACCTAAGATGGAGGCTCCCTCTTCCTTCACGTAACGAGTCCCTCTTCCCAGAATGCACCGCCCTGTTTACGCTCTGAACGTCACGGGAGGGGGAGGGCGGGGCGGAACGGGCGGTGCGTGCGCCGCGGTGGGCGGGGCGAGGGCGCGCGGATAAAGCGGCTCTGGTTGGGAGCATGCGCCGTGGCGTTGGCGGGGGAGTTGTGTGGTGTTGATGGGGTCGCGGTGCATGGCGAGGTGTTCCTGGCGCTGGGAGAAGGGCTGTGGGGAATGGAGGGGTTCCTGCTCTCTCCAGGCGAAGGGAGCAGAGGAAAGCCCGCTCGTTCCAACGTTCCTGCGATGTTCTTGCAGCCCTGTGAGATGTTGCAGCTCTTGCTATGGTTCTTCAAAGGGGCATAGCAGCCATGGCCTTCCTCAGCGTTGTGTGTTTCTGTTCTTTGCATTTCCTCTAGCTGTTAAGTGTTCGGGTGGGTTTTTGGTTTTGGTTTTGGTTTGTTGTTTATTTTCTTTTTTTTTCCTTTCATGCGGAGTTGTTTTTTGTAGCATTTTTTCCCTGCTCCTGATGATGTTCAGTTTGGTTTGTAATGTGCTTCTTCAAATATGAAACAAGTACCCTTTATCAATCCTAATACATAGATACGTTTAAAGGCAGCTGGGATTCAGGCATGCTTCTTCCCTGCTGTAGCCTAAGTGAAAACTTGCTGCCTCATCTTGGTTATTACCCTTTTGGGCAGCTTGTGAAGATACCTGTCCTGTTGAGTGGTCTCCAGTAGGTTATAAGGCCAATTTGCAATTACCAATTAAGAGCTTGTTTTGTCTGGTATGTTAAATACTATGAACTGGCATGCTACTGTTATAAAATCCCTACCTGCCTTTTTTTCTTCTCTTTAACTGGAATAATTGAATAGCAAGTGGATTAATGCTGTAGATGAAATGGTGACTTTTGTTTTAAGGCTGCAGATACTGAATAGCCTGGTGGCTGAAGCCAGTCAATTCCTTCTTCCCGAGCAATTCAGTTCCAGGATGCCTCCCTCATTGTATTCATTGTGTTTGCCTGTGCGCACGGTGTGCTTGGGTTAATAAAATGAGAACAGTAACTGCTGGTTATCTTGGGGATGCACTTTTCCCTTCAACTAATGAAGACTGCATTGCAGAAGACACTCTATAGCACTGGTTGATATTGTCCATCTCTCTTCAAAATGGTGAAAGCAAAGTCTGTAGAGAGGATAAAAGTATCTCCTGAAGAATGGAGAGAGATGATTGCAGAGAGGTGACGGAAGTTCACCTGTGATAAGGCAAAAATGATGAGGTGACTGTGAAGTGTACAGAAATAAAGATACCTGTTCTTCAACTTTGGATTGGCTTCTTTAGCTAATTAGTTACTATTAATTGCCAAAGTGCCACAACTGATGGATCATTTGTTCATCCCATGTGTCTGTTCCTCCTTTGGAGTTTTATTTTGTTAAATATGCAGGATTTGACTGTATTATGTGCTTAATATGCCCTTGATCTCTTGGTTCTGTAGTGAAAAACAACCAATTCCTGTGTGCCTGTGTTCCTGAATCACCAATTTGGTAAGCCCCTTCTGGAGTGACCTTTCAGTGACTGACATGGACACAACATGTTTCTGTAGTATGAATTATTTATAAGCAATGCCCACATTTTTAGCTTTTACTAGGCGTTACCCCGTGGAGTTACTTTGCTGGGTGTTTTGTTTCCCATCTAAACGCAATTAACTGTGTATCTGCGTGTAATCCACTAGATGGTGTTGTTAACATGAGTTAAATGGAAGGGCCCTTAAACGGAGCTGCAGTTCATTTTGGTTTCTGTGCTACTGAATCTGCAAACGCATCAAGACAGCTTTCGAGAAGGCTGTGCTTTAAAGCCAAGTGTGACTCTTTTGGTGGGCCTCATGCCTTGCATGTGGCATTTCAGACTTCAGATACTGGTAGCATAGATCCAGCAGCTTTATGGCAATGTGAGGGACTGGGGTGTCTGCGAGTGAGGGTAGCTGCTGGTGTTTTTCTCAAGGGTGTAGTGACTTTAGATACATTAATCAATCTTCAGTGGTCCCTTACAGCCTTAACTGTGCTTCTGTTCTGTCATTGATGGACCTTTGTTCAAAAATTATTGGATAAGAGAAACTCCTTAGTGCAGCAAAGCAGCTGGAATCTGTGTCTTCTCATACAACTTGCAATGTAACAAATCTCAACTGAGGAGGCGGGAAGGAGGGTGATGCTGAAATTGGTAGTGGGTTTTCTTTTAGTTCTTGCTGTGCCAGAGATTTGATAGATACACTATTATTTTAAGGGACAGATAATTTCTCTGTCCAAACCTATTTTAAAAGGCATATTTAAGAATTACTTTGGTGTCTGCAGAATGCCTATCAAAATCAGATTACAACAGCTGCTTGAAAAATGTAAAATGGTCTTTATAACACCCTAATGTTAGCTAACTTGTCTGCGTGTTATGTGCAAGTGACTGCAGATGAGCATTCTCTGGAGACTGCATATTAGAGATGGGCCACTATTGAGCAATGACTAGGCTGACTGAGAATAATAGTGTCCTATGTTAAAGACAAGATTTGGGCCTGCTTTTACATCCAGGCCTTCTGATGTCACTGCAGCGACTTCTGGTATCAAGGGACTGAGTGAGGATGGTTGCTGACAGCTCAGGAGGTATATTTGAGAATTATTTCTTCGTAAGCCTGTTGCAGCTTGTGTAACTTGGAACTGTGGAGAAGTAAGATGAAGTGGGGATACCGCTTCTGTAAAGTAAGTTAGCTTATTTAAGTTAGATTAAAATCAGCAAAATACACTGATTCAGAATTTGTCTTCTAGATTGGAGGATAAGACTTATTATTACTCCTGCCCTTCTCAAAAGGCAGACTTTGTATGATGCAAGTCAGCAGGGAGCCATTCATGCAGCTGTATCCTGCTGTGTAAGTCCTCACATCTGTACATCTGGATGGTGTTACCTCATGTTGTGGTTTAAACCCAGCTGTAACTCAGAACCAGGCAGCCCTCACTCACTTCCCCTGCCTTCCTCCCCGCCATGCTCCCAGAGGTATGCAGAGGAGAATGGAACAGTGCAGTAGCTAAGGTATAACACAAATCACTGCTGCTGCCACCAGTAATAATAATGATAAGGGAAATAACAAGGGAAGAGAATACAACCCCTCACCACCTGCCGACCAATATCCAGCCCAACCAAGCAGTTATCTAACCCTTCTGGGTAACTGCCCCCAGTTTATGTAGTGGGCATGACGTGCTGTGGTATGGAATACCTTTTTGGTCAGTTTGGGTCAGGTGTCCTGTCTCTGCTTCCTCCCGGCTTCACCTCCTCCCTGGCGGAGCACGAGACTCAGAAAGTCCTTGGTCAGAGTAAAGATTACTGAGCAGCAACTAAAAACATTGATGTTATCAGTGTTGTTCCCAGGCTGAAAGTCAAACCCACAGCCCTCCACCAGCTGCTAAGAAGGAGAAATGACTGATACTGCTGAACACGGGACACCTCATAATTCCCATAAAGTCTGATAACTTTCCAAATGTCGTCTGCTTCCAACCGTGCGACAGTAAGGCGTAGGTTGTAATGGAAGTTTCTTCTACCTTGCCTTAATCTGTTAACACATAAAAGCCTTTCTAAAGTTATTCAGCGATGCCTGGAAGTATTTTGGCTATACCAGCCTATGGAAGAAGCTTCTGGTTAAAAAATAATTGTGATTTCTTTTTAAATGAAAGCTTCAGAGAGTGCTGGCAAACACTTGTTGGCATAGGTACCCATGAAGTATTATTTGGATTTGATTTAATTTCTGATGTGCATTTTAAGTAGCTGCAGGAGGTGCTAGCGCAGAAGTCTAACTTCTGTGTGCCCTGTCTTCTTGGCCTTGGTGCACTGGCAGTGGTGTGCTTCCTGTTTACTAGCAATTACTGTATTCTGGACTAAGTGTGTGTCAAGGCCAGGGAGTTTATTGGCTCATGGAGTTAGTGCTGTGTAAACAGGAAACTCCCTATAGGTATTGCTCAAAAATACATTTTTAATTAGTAAGGTATTAAGGTGGAGTAGGGGGGAGAGAGGGAAAAGGGAAACTTCAGTTCTTAGAAGCCAACAAGTTCTTTGCTTGTTTCCCAAAAGATAAGAGTTTGGCTGCTTTTCCCCCATCATTGTTCCTGTTTGTGTGTGTTGCCTGTTTTCTTTCCCTCAGGTTTCTTTCTCATCTCCTTTTTCCCCCTGGGTAGTGTGATTCTCATGCTGATAAAGGTGATATGTGTTTGCACTGGGTTTCAAGGAGGTTGAGATTTTTCTGAAAAATAAAACCTGAGAAATGCTTTTGGAAGTGTTTATTGCAAGACAGGCTGACCCTGGAGAGTTGAATAGTCGCTACAGTGACAAGCAAGTTAGGACAAAGTGGAGTTTGGGTGGTCCCATTGATGCTGATTTTGTGGAGAGATCTGAAGAGTCTGCATTTCATAATTATTGCTGCAATTTTCCCTTGTTTGAGCACTTCCACTTTAAACATGAGACTGTATTTCCAAAACCTGCCTTTTCAGATCCCAAAAAGGAGAGTGAGATCATATAGCTGAGGCTGTGCATTTCTGCAGCAGGATGTGATGATCCTCTCTTCTCTCTCTTCTGTCCTATGCTTTCAGTTATGCTGACTCCAGTTCTCATGGCCATCACTGACCTGATGTAAATTGCTAATCTGAAAGAAAACAGATTAATTTTTCTTTACTGGATAACTTTCCAGAAGGTAAATTGAAAGGGCTTTTCAAGAGGCAGGATGAACACGGAGAAAAGGCAGTTGTCCCCTTTTGGCATTACTGAGTAGTGTTTAGATGCACTCAGTCCAGCTGCAACTCAGCACGGCTTTGTGGGTTTTCTAGGTTAGTCCCCTACTGTATCAGGAGGTAGCAGCATCTTGCGTTTGGAGTCTATTTTGATCCCAGACCAGTGTGAACGATTTTATCTTGTTTGATGCAGAAAAGTGGTCTATAAGTGGTTATGGCTAGAGGAAAGGAAATAAAGGGTCCAGTATAGATCACTGGCATGCAAGTGCTGCTTGGACTAGCTGGACCTTGTGTGGAGATGGTAGGCTTTGTTCTAGGTGATATTTTAAGTGGCAATTTTTTGCTGCTTGCTGTGTCCATTTTTTTGTGGAACAAGAGGGCGTGTACGGTTGCAATTAATGTCATCCCTGAGATTTATTTCTCAGATCTGTTTTTGACACTTGCATTTGCTTGTCTTGAGTTCAGATGGGTTTTTACAGCACTATGATTGCTCCTGCCTGAACCTTATGGAAACCATGAGGTTCTAAACAGATACTTGAAGATAAGTATGGTCTTAAGCTCCTTGCTGAATTGTATTACAGTTAGCTTTTTATTGCTGTGAGCCCTATGCTAGGAGCTTGGGTTATATGCTATGCTGCACTGAAAGGTTGAGGAATGTATTTGACATTCTCTATTCATTCCCCTGTGTCTGTTGTAATTTATAGTTGCTGAAAAGTACAGCTCTTTTCTTAATTGTCATCTCACTGGAAGTGTATGAACAATTACTGTGTGGTGCAAACTGTCTAGCCCAATTAGACAGGGGTTTAAAGAACAGGCTTGACAAGACTAGGTGTCTACATGGTACTGTGATAGACCCTATCATTAGCTAGATAGCCCTACCTTAACTTTACCCTGAAATAGATGAATAGCACCTTGATGCAAACCAATGAATATTTTTGGTCCCAAAAATTGTCCAGTGCTCTGTGTACAGTAGGTGTTCACACCCATTGGCAGCAGCGTAGTTTAAGGCTGTACATGATGGACAGATAGCTTTTAACAACAAAATGAAGACACCTTGTCAAGTTTTCCTGTCTTGTGTCGGTGTATTTTTTTTCTCCATTCTGTCCTGTCTGTGGAAGAAATGCAGAGGGTTTAGTACAGACTTTTCAAACAACAACTGTAAGAGATGCAGCACTATGTGCTGTTTGGATAGCAGACTGTAAAGGTCACCTTTTCCAGCTCTCAATGTTGGAGCCAAGTACAGCAAGGCCTCAGCATGCTGACACTTGTGAACATTTCCTGCTTAGTTTCTGGCTACAGAGAGCTATTCACTGTTGGAGGTCTGATTAAAGACTGAATATAATCATTGAGGTACTGTTGCTGGGAAGTCATCTTTACAGAGAGAAGGAAGCTTGTGTCTGGTGAGGTTGTAGGGAGCTTTGTGTTAATAGATAATTCCATGGAAGCCTAACTGAAACAAAACCCAGTTTCCCATCTGTCTATAGTGGAGTTTCTGGTGTCTAACAAGGAGCGAGTATAAATGCCATTTTCTCAGTAGGGGTAGTAGCCTCTTTTCCCTACCCTACCCCTCTTTCAAATTCTTAAAATTTCCCTACCTTACCTCTCCTTCAAATTCTTAAAATTTCAGAGCCTGCTGAGTTTGTTGGCAGACACTGTCTGCATTATTTATCTTTCTTAAAGATAATCAGGTTCAAAGAAGTGGCTGCTCAGAGGCTTGGACAATTAGAAGCAATGTCTGAGGGAATTGAAGGGCAGGAAGTAGCTAAGAAAAAAAATCCATCTCATAATTGTACAAACGCTAGTTTAGCAAGCATAGCTGATTTGGGGTAGAGGTGAAGTGTGTATCCAACTCTTGACCCCAAAAACACAAACCGCAGAAGAATGGGACCAAATGTTACCTTGTTCATAATAAAGGACAGTATGCAAATAAACATTAGCAATTGCTTAAGAACTTACTCTCTCATTGTCCATATGAATATATGGATGATAGTCAAGTTGAAACATACATGCATCTTCTACTGCAGCAGGAAATTCCTTTGCTCCCCATATTGTTCCCCTCTGTTCATCTGCAGTCTTTATGGTCAGACTCTTGGTTGTGAATAAATGTCTTGCTTCACGTTACAAAATCTGTGCTGATTTAAAAAGTGGGATGCTGTATTTGATTGTGGATGTCTGCAGTGTGCATTACTGTTGGTAAACTGGTAATAACCATTTGGGTTTGTGGTGGCTTTTGCTTCTGTGAGGGACATAGGTTTTCCTGTGATTTGTTCTCATGAAAGCCTGGCTGCCCTGTTCTTAACCTTTCATTCCATTCCAGCACCAAAGATGCTGTTAAGGCTGTGACTCTGTGTGGTGTCATTACAACGCAGGTTTTGGCTTGTCTCTTGATTTTGTACTCTCCTTGTCTTCCAGGTGAATCACTGCTGTTATCTGCTATCACACCCTGTTTTTAAATCACAATGCTTTTCTGTTTCTAGGGCTGCTGGAATACCCATTCATAGGATTGGAGTTTAAAGTATCTAATTCTGTGTCCTGTTCCAATTACTTAAAGATTTTTTCTGTGTGAGTTTATGGGATGGCTATCTGTGTTGCCCTCATTGAATGCTTAAAATAGCAAAGCCGTGAAATTTCACAGGCAAGTAGTAGAGATATAATAGAAGCTGGGGCTGAAAGGATATTGGTGGGTCTTCTGATTCCTCCTTCACAACAGGCATGATTAAGTACAGTTTAAGTGATCTGGATTGTTTATTTACAGAAGTTACAGAATATCTGTAAATGAAGCTTGGAAGAACAGGTTGGGCAGTTAAGTGCTTGGATACCATGAGGGTGGGTATTCTTTTGCCTTTGAGTTTTAGAAGTAGGATTCTTACTTCAGTGCTTTGCCTCACCATAAGTGTCAAAGGTATCAAATTAAATTACCAGGAAGTACTGTGTCTAGAGTAGACAAGTGGAAAGAGGTGGAATGGTGAAAACACTTTGGAACAGATAGCCCAGAGAAGCTGTGGCTGCCCCATCCCTGTCAGTGTTCAAGGCCAGGTTGGATGGGGTTTGAGAATCCTGGTCCAGTGGAAGGTGTTCCTGCCTGTGGGAGGGGAGGTGGAACCAGATGATCTTTAAGGTACCTTCCAACCCAAACCATTCTGTGATTCTAGAAATCCCTCTTATTTGACGTGGCACTTCTCAGCCTGTGCATCTGTTCCTCTGGAATCATTCAAACTAAATATATTTTAAATTATAGCATGAAGAGCTTCTATACATTTGGAGCCTTTAAGTTTCACCCAGTTATGCATATGCCTCCCCCAACTCCATCACTGTAAAGCAGAATACAATGTGGATGAACCCCTCTCCTTTTATGCTGTGTGTTTGTGGTACGGTGCTTTGGCTAGTTGATGTATGCCAGCTAACTCCTAATGACTGATTCCTACTGCTGGAAGCCATGGTGCCAGTTGTGTGCCAAGGCCTCCTGGGGGTCTTGGTAAGCCTTGCTTGAAAAGCAGTGATTTTTAGGGAGAAACCACATGTGTCAGAGGTAACAGGAAGGGCCTTAGGCAACTTCTGTGCCTTTGTAGGGTTTTTCCCAAAGAAGAGTTACTATGGGTGCTGGTAACGAAATAGAACAGATTTGAGATGCAGGCAATGGTGATTCACTCCAGAAAAGCTTAAGAATTTGACTTGGCCTCTCATATGTTCTCTGGGAGCCATCCACTCATCAAACATCTTGATACAGCTCTGTGTCGATGCATATGAAACACTGTTTATCCTTTTCTTCTCAACCTTGGTTCTTCATCTGCTGGTTGTTAGACTAATCTGCTTCTGCAGTTCATTGCAGCTGTACTCTGAACTGTAATTTCTTTAGTCTCTTTTCAGCTCTTCCTCTGCCACCTGCCTTACTCTGCAAGGCGCTGACAAGTTCTGCTCCAAAGCATGGCAGCCAAGTACATCTCATCTTCTCTGACCCAAGTGCAGAAATTCTTGCATGCTGAGACTTTTTTTTCAGCCACAGCTTGCTGGGCAATTATTCAGATGAGTCATGATATGTAGATCTAATTTAATCCACAGGTTGCTTCTGAGTTTGTCAGCACCTTTGGGTCACAAGCATCACTTATCTGCTTGTTTCTGATGTGGAATTTAATGTTTCAATTCTACTACACTTTTGCAGGTCTTGGCGTGGACTGTGAGACCCAAATGAGCATATCTGTGGAGTTTGATGCTGTGAGTTTTGGCTTTTAAGTATCTTGCATTTTCCTGAAAACAGTTACCATGAGCCTGAATATCTTCTGTTCCACATCCCCTAAAAGTGAAAGTGGATGCAGAAATATGCAATGTCACTGCAGTGACTTTTTCTGCTTTATCCTTGTCTCAGTCGTTTAGAAATTATTCAGCTAGTTGGCTTCTGATGTAATGGAAAAACTCCATGATCTTTGTTTTTTCTCTGCTCTTGAAGCTGTTATACAGTAAATTTTCAGTTCTGCTGTATTTTTTTTTTTTTTTTTGCAGTGCCATAAATCATACTAAACTTTCTTTAATCTGACCTGCATGGCTCCCAGTTCCTTGGCTTGTCAGAGGTAACTGTCTTGTGTGACTGAGTGGAGCTAGCCAGGACCAGCAACTAATCACCCATCTGCTGATGGCTCAGGCCCATCCAATGGGATGAGTGAGGTAATCAGAAGAACGAAAGAAAAACTTGTGGGTCAAGATCAAGGCAGTTTAGAAGAAAGGTGGGGTTTGGGGTGGGTGAGTTGGGGTGAAACTAACAGGGCTACAAGCAATGCAGAGGCCACCTGCCACAAGCAGTGGGATGCCCAGGCAGTCTTTGAGCAATGGCTACTTTGGAAAATACTTCCCCTGGTGTTTTTTGCCAAGTATGATGTTATGGGGTATGGAATATCCTTTTGATCAGCTTGGGTCAGCTGCCCTGACTGTAATCCCTCCCTATGTTTTGCTTACCTTTAGGCTACTTGCTGGCAGGGAGGGGAAGGGTAGAGTGAGAAGCAGAAAAGGCCTTGTTGCTGTGCAAGCACTGCTCAGCAAAAGCTAAAATATTGGTGTGTTATCAACACTGTTTTGGTCAGAAATCCAAAGCACAGCACCATATGGGCTTCTGTGAAGAAAACTAACTAGGACCCAACCAGACCAAATGTAATGTTCTGCAACAGTAATCTCTGCAAGGAGATTAACTGCTTTAATTGTCTCCTATTTTATTTTATAGCCTACTAACTGCTACTTTTGAAGTTCTCTTTATTATCTCTATTTGTCATGCAATAACATGTTCTTTCTCAGAGTCTTGAAATATCAATTAGGTATATATGATAGGTTAATTATCTTAATTATGGCTTTCTTGGGTATTATAGTTGTTTCAGGTGTGGATATATTAGATAGAACTTGACAATTCAAAGAAGTGCCAAAGTAACTTTGCTTTGGGAATAATTTTTTTTTTCTCAAGGTAATTCTGTCAGTGCTAGATTACTTAAATTTTAAGGCTTCTATATTTCTCTTAAACCAAACAGAATTCTATTTTTCAAGCTATTCTAAAGGGCAATTAGAAATTTCCAGTATCTGAGCTACTCATTTCAGCTTAATTCCACTTGCAATGCCTATAATTTTGAGATGTGGTCACAGGATAGTTTGCTCAACTTAAGTAACTGTTTCCTAGTTGTAGATGTGACAGGAGGCTGTGACATGGTGGAAGCCATGAACCCTCAGACCTGAACCTTCAGAAAGCTGGATTACAGCTGTCCCTCCTTGGAGCAGACATTCGTAATTTCTGGAGTCCCCTCGGTTCTCAGCTGCCCTTTTTCTGTGGGAGAGTGTATGGGCCCTGGTTTTTGGCTCAGCCTTCTTACAGTGTTTATGGCATTGCTTTTGAGGGGTGCTAGTTTTGGTTCCTGTGTTACCAAAGAGGTACTAGTTTTGGTTCCTGTGTTACCAAGCAAACCACATCACATCCATGTAATTTAATTTGAGCAGCGAATTACATGGATGGAGTTGGACTATGCACACAAATATGGGTGGTATAAAGGTGTTGTGGTTTAAGGCCAGCCAGCAACTCAGAATCACGCAGCTACTTGCTCATTTCCCACCCCATCCTCTTCCTCCCCCAACTCCTGGAGGGATGGGGAGGAGAATTGAAAGAATGTAACTCCCATGGGTTGAGATAAGAACAGTGCAGTAACTGAGGTATAACACAAATCACTGCTGCTGCCACCAATAATAATAATGATAAGGGAAATAACAAGGAAAGAGAATACAACTGCTCACCACCCACTGACAGATACCCAGCCTTACTGAGCAGTGATCTAGCCCTTCTAGGTAACTGCCTCCAGTTTATGTAGTGGGCATGATGTGCTGTGGTATGGAATACCCCTTTGGTCAGTTTGGGTCAGGTGTCCTGTCTCTACTTCTTCCTGGCTTCCCCTCCTCCCTGGCAGAGCATGAGACTCACAAAGTCCTTGGTCAGAGTAAACATTACTGAGCAGCAACTAA
>JBCJKH010045398.1:5203-16952 GCA_039877255.1 Loriculus beryllinus | reverse complement strand
AGGCCAGGTTGGACACAGGGGCTTGGAGCAAGCTGCTCCAGTGGAAGGGGTCCCTGCCCATGGCAGGGGTTGGAGCTAGGGGAGCTTTAAGGGCCCTTCAGCCCAAACCAGGCTGGGATTCTCTGATTCTAAGATTGAGACGAGATGGAGAAATGAAGATGAATACCCTGTGAGTATGGTGCATTTACATTAGACCAATGATTGGAAACTCAGAAAATTCAATTAAACCTGAAAACTCAACAGGAATTTGAAGCTGTGAGGGAAGTCAAGTGTTTACTCAGGTTTCTTTGTCTAATCCCATGCTGATGCCAATGGTCCTTGACTGTGAAAAGTGAGATTCCCAAATAAATTCCTTTCAGAAGGTGCTCCAGGATATGAAACAGTTAAACCACAAAATACCCATCAAGAAATGGCACCGTCTGAGGATGTGGGAGATGACGACAGCCCAGATCTTAAGGGCATTTTTTATTTCCTAGCAGGAATGACACAGCTTTAACATTGTGCCTTTTGCCTCACTGTTCTAAGGGCATCCTGGCCTGGCTGGGCATGGCTGGGGGGCTGCAGCTGCCTCATTGCTGGGCCATGGTGGTCGGAGCCACCCCCTTTAAGGCCCTGTCACCGCTCCTCACTCTCTCCATCTCTTCCCCAGCCCCCGGGGAGCACAGGCAGCGTTTCCTACAGGCTGTATTTAGAAGTCAGAGGGGGAAAGGCAGGGAAACTTGTGCTGGAGGCTCCTGAGTAAACAGAGGGATGCGAGGTAGGGTGGGACCATCTTAACATTTCTCCCTGTGGGAAGCAGCAGTTCTGCCCCATCAGCATGGAACACCCCATCCCCCTGTGCTCCCATCCCACTGTGCTGCTGACATGCCCATGCAGCATTCCGGCCTGTTTCCATCCCCTGCTCCATGGCGCTGCTGCTCTGCGGGGAGCACAGGGCTCATTGGGTCCATGGCAGGAGGGTGCTCAGGGACCATCCCACCCTCACACCAGCCGTGGTGCATGTTCTGATGCTGGAGCTCAGGCTGACCACGCTCCTCCTCCTGTCCCTCTGCTCACCTCACCCTGAGGCTGCTCCGGGCACCTGCTCCAGGCACACATGGAACTGATGAACGATTCCCATTCCCTTGGCCCCACCATGGGCGCATCCCACCTGCAGCCGGGCCTCTGCTTCCCAGGTCCTTCTGTGGCTACTGCAAAGACAGAGAACGACAAGAATATGGGGTGAGGAAGGGCTGCACTGGGCAGTGCCACAGTCTTTTTGGTGCCCAAGGTTCAAGGCACTCTCCTCCTGTCCTGCGCAGCATTGTGTTGTGTACTCAGCGAATGAGGCACTCAATCAGCCCCAGACGCAAGCACAGCTCTAGAGGGGCAGTTCTACAAACTACTTCTCCTGTGACGCTGTCTCTGCACTACCTGTGGGACCCATCCTGCTGAGCAGCAGGAGGACCTGAAGGGAGAAGCCTGATAGAGCTCCTGCCCCACAAGCGCCTCTGAAACTGGGATCACCCAGTGCTCCTGCCCAGCAAAACCTGCTTCTCTGTCGGCTCACATCCATCTTGTATTCATAAGGGCTATAAATACATCTTGTATTCTATACAAATAAGGCATGCACTGAAAATATTTATGCATTGCATCCACTCGCGGTGCTCTGGATTCCAGCCTCGGCAGCAGTAAAAGCATCATTACCCCATCGCCTGGACAGGAGACAGCTCTGGTGTAAAAGCCAGTTTATCTTGTGGGGATTTTGAGGAGATTTCGCTTCTGCAAAGACTGCAACTAAACCTGCCCCTTTAAGGCAATGTCCTCTAAAAGAAGGCAAGGTTTCTTGGGGTTTATGGTGCCGCACTTTTAGACTGTTTGCAACTCTCCCAGGAATCCTTTTAATATTCCCATAAAATTGAAATATGAGTTATGTAATTATAATTAGAGCACCATACTCCTGGTAACTCTCACTTCATTTCTCTCAAGGCTGCTTGCTTCCTAACTTGTACCTAGAAGAGATTTTATCCCCCCAACAAACAGTTCCCTCCTCCCCCATTAAAGCACAAAGCAAACACCTCATTTCTCAAAACTGATGAGAGCAGTTCTTACAGCAGCTGTGTTTCCATAGAGCTGCTTCTGCAGCTGATGGGAAGGTTTGTCACCGGGCATTTCCTACATTGTCAGTGGCACCCCTGTGGCAAGGGGAGCTAAAAGCCATGAGGAAATGTGGCATTGTTCTCTGTCAAAGCAGTACACATGGAATGTGGCCGGGGCTGGACAGGGCAGCCTTCCTGGGAATGCCACAAACACCTCAAACAAGTAACTCTCCCCGCAGAGGGTGCCCATGGACACTGGGCAGTGCTCAGCAGGCTGCTCTGAGATCTCATGAGGTCCCTTCCCACCTGAGCTGCCCTGTGGTCCCAGTGCTGATCCAGTGTCAGCTGAGATGTCAATGGCACAAACTGGACTTGGAGGCCTTCTGTTTTGTCATTTATGGTCTCACTGCAAGGCACTCATTGAGGTGTCAGTGCTCAGATTAACGGCACAGCACGCACTGCTGTGCACCCTGGCTGCCAGCACCAGGGAGAGAAATGCCAAGTCACGACCTGAAAGCACTCTGAAAGCACTGAAGTCAAAGGGCTTTTTAAAACAAGCCCTTAAAAAAAGGGGCAGTGATGTGAATTGTAAGCAGCTTTGCATGGTCTTTGAGGACTTGGCTGAACTGGTGCTGGGTTGCCCTGAGCCATGAGTGTCTCACCTCACTGAGTAATGGCTGGTGGCCTTGAGAAAGGGTTTGTGACAATGAGGTGTCATGAGGTGTCTTAGATAACTCAGTGAAAGACATGTAATAAATGCCTAGGCAGCCTGTTATTTACTGTTTCAGTTTCATTTTGAAAGTAGAAATTATAGATTAATCTCTTTATGCTGAGGTTTGACATCTGTTAGAGCCAAATAAAAGCATTACCAAGTAATTTCTCTTGCTTCCCTTTGACTTTAGCACTCTTGGTACTAGTTTGTGCTGCCACCTTTAATTATTAAGCATCGATATCCACAGTGTAATCAGCAGAACCTAAGCTCTTCAGGCTACTGGGAAGCACAGGTTTTATTTCATTCTAGACGAGTTCACATAGGTGCTCATCCTCCACATAAGAGACAATGCGGCTGCATACGATGAGCCCTTTGGACAGCATCTCTGAATTCCAGCATCTCAAACATCCAGGATGATCACAGCCCCGATCAGTGTCCCACCTCTGGGATGTCCCCCTTTCGCTATGAAGGTCAGGCTGTATTCACATCCCTTTCCCACACAGGCACGCTTCCTTCAGCCCTCTCCTGTCCCCGTTTTCCTCTGCGTGCTGTGGTCAGGACAGCAGCCCCGTGTGTGCCCGTGCCCCATGCCAGCCCCAGCCCTGCTCTGCTCCTGTGCTGCTGCGGTGGGAGCCAGCACCGGGGGCTGTGCCAGGGATGCAGGGCAGGTCAGACAGCCTGAAGAAACCCGGCTCTGAGGCTGAGGAATGCCTCGTGCTTCCAGCAGGCAGCGGGGGTGCTCGCAGCCAGGAGCCTGCCTGGCACAGATGGAGCAGGCCTTTGGTTCTGGCACATCCAGTTTCTGGATCCCACAGCAATGCACTGTACGTGCTCCCGACTCGCCTTGGGGGCTCTGCTGGTGCAAACGGAGCTGCTTTCCCTTCCCTTGTGCACAGCATCAGCCTGGGGCAGGGACCTGGTCTGCCTGGTCTCCTCGGCACCAGGAGCTGTCCCAAAGCCCCACTGGCATCAAAAGACTGGATTCTGCTTTCTGACAGTCCTGCTTGCAGACTGTGCCAGAGCCACCCTTTGCAGAGGGCCCCCAGGCTCCGCTGCCCTCAGAGCACCTTGGCCAACAGCCATATCACCATTTCCAAATGAAAATGCTTAACTACACCAATTGCTCTGAGCTTTAAAATGATGCTCATCCTGAGCACTGCTGTCCTCCCTCTGCACGCATGCTCCTGCAGGTCTTTGCCAATAGCTACAATATTCAATCAAAACAACCCCTCAAATGTAAGTGAATCATGAACTGAATGTGAGCAGCCAATATAAACTGTAGGGCTCAGGAGCCTGTGGTGGCCAAGCTGGGACCTGCACTGTGCCAGGGCCCCTCATCACCATCCGCATCTCCTGCCCTTTCCCAAACAACCAGGAACAGCACAACAAATGTGTTCTTAACCTTTGCAAGTGAAGTGGGAGCACTGGGAAGGGTGCTGGCATTTCAAAGCTGGAGCCAAGACCCTCCTCAGAGAAAGAGTAACAGAGAAGTGTGACAATTTGGCACATAAATGTTCTTCACATCATGCACTGTCAAATGAAAAGATTGTTAACATCCTGCTGGCTTGCCCAAAGGTGACAATCATTGTTATGTGTAATACTGAAGCTCAGATAATGTGTGTCACCCAAAGATAACAGCGACCAGCATGAAGTGCTTCAGCAAAGCGAGGCAGTTCTCTGCTGGCTGCAGAGAGCACAGGAAGCCCAGACAGGGGCACCGAACATGCCATAGCCCAGCCAAAACCCAGTTTGTGCCCTGGAGACAAGGTTGGGACATGAGCACCCCTCACCGAGCTCTGCCACAGCTCCTGCACCTGCTGCAACGTCCTCCCAGGCACCCTCAGAGGGTGAACCCCAGCTGTGGCCATCAGAAGGGGATGTGGTGGGGCTGGTACCAGGACATGCAGGTTAGAGCACATGATCACTGTGTGTGCTGTGAAGCCCACCTCCAGGCACAGCCCATGTGCCAGTGCCCTGGTGAGCCCCACTCCAAGGTGGCTCATTTGGGATAGGATCACAGAATCCCAGACTCGTTTGTGCTAGAAGGGACCTCAAAGCTCCTCCAGCTCCAACCCCTGACATGGCAGGAACCCCTTCCACTGGAGCAGCTTGCTCCAAGCCCCTCTGTCCAACCTGGCCTTGAACACTGCCAGGGATGAGAAGTCTGCCAAAGATGAGCAGTCTGCTGAAGGGCTTGGGATTAACGAGGCACAATTTGGACTCCCCAGAGCTGTGGCCGAGCCTCAGCCCAACCAGCAGAAAGAGAAGCACCAAAGTACGTATGTTCCAGTTCCTACAGCTATTTTTAATACAGCTTCAGAGACTCACTGTATTATCCTTCCTTTTTAGATCTGCTGCTTTTCTTAATCTCATCTCATTTTCCCTGCCCTCTCTCTATCTTTGGATCAATTTATATCATCCTTTTTATCACGGGCTAATCAGAACACACTTGGTGATTTCAGATAAATGTAGTCATGGTAATTTTCCACTCCATTTAGGTCAAGTCAGGATGAAACCATTTTTTGGATCTTATGTCGTACCCACCAGCAGTGGCTCCTGTTGAAGTGTCTGCTCCTTGGCTTTTCCAGGTCTATTAGACCTTATGCCAAGTGTCAGCCTCCTTTTGGGGGTTTCAGGAAACTGGTTCAAGGCAGCCCTGGGAAGGAAGGCTGGGCATCCCTTCTCTCCCTGCAGCATTATAGGAGGTGGCTGATGGAGCCCTTCTCTTCCTCCAGTCCCACCAGCACAGCTCTCCCCTGATCCCTTTCTGGCCACGCTGACTGCATGGGCTCAGCCATGCACTGGGCCCCTGCACAGCACTTCAGTATCCCGGCAGGTGATGGAGGTGACCCTGCCCCTCTGCTCTGCTCTCTGAGACCCCACTTGCAGCACTGTGTGCAGTTCTGGTGTCCTCAACATAAGAGGGACATGGAGCTGTTGGAGCAAGTCCAGAGGAGGCCACAAGGATGATCAGGGGCTGGAGCATCTCCCATACGAGGACAGGCTGAGAAAGTTGGGACTGTTCAGCCTGGAGAAGAGAAGGCTGTGTGGAGACCTCATAGCAGCCTTCCACTATCTGAAGGGGGCCTATAGGGATGCTGGGGAGGGACTCTTCACTAGGGACTGTAGTGATGGGACAAGGGGTAACAGGTTAAAACATAAACAGGGGACGTTTAGATTGGATATAAGGAAGAAGTTATTTAGGGTGGTGAGGCACAGGAATGGGTTGCCCAGGGAGGTTGTGAATGCTCCATCCCTGGTAGTGTTCAAGGCCAGGTTGGAAAGAGACTTGGGTGACATGGTTTAGTGTGAGGTGTCCCTGCCCATGGCAGGAAGGTTGGAACTAGATGATCTTAAGGTCATTTCCAACCCTAACTATTCTATGATTCTATGATTCTAAAAGAAAGATGGCCGTGGGCAACCTTGGTTGTTTCATAAGGGCGTGGAAGGAATGACTGGTGATAGCTTGTGTTCAAGAGTGACTCTTGAAGGAAACAGGAAGAGTGTGGCTGGTGTGGCACTAGAGAATTTGTGCAAGGAAACTGCCTTAAGTCTATTGTGTTGGAAAGGACAAAGTTAATCTTCTCATTTAGGTGCAGATGAGACTGGCTATGCCTAAACTGGTTGGGTTTTTTTTTTTGTTGCTCATGTGAAAGCTTCTATGCATAAGATGCTCAGGCCAAGAAGGAAAAGCAGTTTTTCCTACTGTAAGCTGTGGTTGGGCAACAGTAAGCATGAGCTGTGTCACTAGTAAATGTGGCCTGCCTTAATAATTTGCAGAGCTGTTGTGTGGGTTCAGGGTTTAAATACCCAGCTAGAGTGGCTGAGGACAGGGAGGGAGAGGTGGAAGCCATAAAGAATAAGTAAAGCTTGCCTATATTCCCGTGGTAGGCCTCTCAATTTGTGGTTTCTGTGAAATGGGGAGTGGGAGTTCATTAAACATGTATGTGGTAGAAGCAAGATTGCTGGGTAAAGAAGGGGCTGCAGATATTGTGCTTGGTCTTTCTGTCTTTACCAGTCCTTTCTACCCTCTTGCAGAGCTGAGAAATAGTTGCCTAATGCAGTGACAGAACTGGGTAATGTTTGTAAGCTGTCACAGGAAGGGGCTCAGTGTTGAAACTGTCCCTGTTAAATTGTGGATATTATGAACAGTGATACTGCAGTGCAACAGTGGAGCATTAACTAGATTTATCCCAGGAAGTAGAGCATGCAAATGAGAGGGGGGAAAAAACCAGCTTTAAAAGCCTTAAGTTATTGATAAGGTGTAACAGCTGAATATGAATTGCGTTGCTATCCACAGTCTATATCTGTGAACTATAGACAGATCATCTCCCTGCTCCAGGTGTTCAATACACTACACAGGGGTCCTCAGAAGATGATGCTAGCAGTCAGAGCCACTTCCAGTCCAGCCCGCTGGGGTGTTGCAGTTATATGCTCTAGTAACAGTAAGCCCTGGTGATTTCCCAGTTGGCTTCTTGCTCCTAAGAGGTTTACGTTGTTCAGCTTGACTTCCTTGAAAGAGAATGAAGAACTGAAAAGAAAAAATAAAATACCCTTTGTTATTAAATATGTATAAATATGATACATATCATACTTTAGTAACATGCCGGTGCATGCAGCAATCTGATTCTGGCTTTAGGCAGTCTTAGTGAAGCATCTTTCAACCACAGCATATTTTGATTATCCATTTAATTTTCAGCAGGCATTTTCTTTACCACTCTGACATATGTTTAGGCAGCAGCAGTTAGTCCTCTCCACCATGTAGATGCAACTGAATATAGCTGGTAACCAAGCTGTCATTTTAAAACCTGCAATCTCCAGAGGAAAAAAGTGTGCTTATCACCAGAAGTAGGTATTAGCTACTGACACAATTAAGTTTTCCATGTTATTGGCAAACATTATACTTGTAAGTCCATGTTACTCTACTCCATTTCCTCCAACTGATTATATTTAGATTTTTGTTGGGCCTTCGTAGGGTGTGTGGGTGAATTCTGCCTGTTAGGGTTTTATCTTGAATCTTGTGGCTAGTGACAGACTGCCTCTTGCTGTTACAACAGCAGTTCCACTTCTCTCGAACATTAATTAAGAGAGGTTATGTACAGTTTAAGTAAACTATGCCTGGGGCTATTTGTGAGGATGACCATAAAGGTAAAGGACATGGAGGGGAGACAGAGGGAAGAAAAGAATGGTTATTAATGGTTAATAGGTTTCTTAGGCTCTCTTCTAATTTTTGTAATGTATTTTTCTTCAGGATAGGGGAAGGGGTTAATAGTGAACCACTGGTAATTCTGGGAAGGTGCCGCACCCCAGAGTTACAGGAAGGATTGTTGAGGATGCTGGAAGAAGCAGTGACCTTTGAATTGCTTTTGTTCAACACAGTACAGCTCAGCTGGCTGATGTGGGTTGTATGCTTATTTCTGTCCTATCACAGTACAAAGCAAGATTATGTTAGCTTAATATGTTATAAATCAGATGGAAGTAACTTCAGGTTACACTTCAGTTGACTAGTTAATACAGTTCAGCAGGTAATTTATAGCTAGCTATCATGTGGTGACTTGACTGTTAGCAGTCATCTCTCCTTAGCCTCAGTTCCTTACAGGACCACCTCAAGATACTTGTCCGTTGCAGTCCTAACAGCTAACATACAGAGTTAAAGATGGGTAGCTTTGAAAGGCAAACTTCTGTGTTCAAACATAGAACTCTGAAAGGTGCTAGGCATAGAGCACCTGTTTCTTTCAAAAGAAGCTGTTGGAGCTGTTTCTGTAGATAAATAGAAATGTGGTTTTGGTGCAAAGTTAAGCTGGAATTACTTAGCAATGTCTCCCGTAAGTTGCTGTCAGTGTAAGGATCCTGGATTATCTAAGATATTAACAGGAATTTTCTATCTAATCAAGTCTGAGAATTAACTTTCCTCCAGCAGTGTTGAATTTTCAGGGAGAATACTTGAAGTGTGTTTTATTGCCACTGTAACGGAGATTCCTGTCCCTGCAATGGAAAGAGCAGTGTCCCTTAGGTTTGATCCAATTGCCATTGTCTTGGCTTCTAATATTATCTAAGACACCTTGGGGTATCTGAGATGTCCTCTTGGGTCTAGTACATAGGACTTGGGCAGATCCTTATGCTTCCTGAGCAGCGGTTGGAGCCTGTGCATGGTACAGATGTTGGCACGGGCTTAGAGCTGCCTGTTGTTGGCTCATATATCTCCAAGAAAGAGACAGAAGAGCCAGTCCAGCAGCACCTAACTGCTAGACTAAGTGGGTGTGGAGGAGACTTGGCACTTGTGAGTGTCAACTACTAGTAGTGTTACCATGATTATCTCAATGTTTGAAGTATGGCTAAGTTACTTACTATGGAAGTAAGAGTTTCTCCTTCTATCTGTGGCAAGAGATGCTAGAAATCTGTTTTCTTTTCAAACAGATTAGCAGTCATTCTGGTCCTGCTGGTGGCAGAGGCAACTTGAGTTAAGATACCTTTGGAAAATTGTAAGGTTTTTTTATTGAAGACTTTTAGTTGAAGGCTTTTCTTCCTCCAGAACCCGCATCTTGCTGACTCCTGTGGGAATGCCATGTGTGGCCAAGCATCTTGAATACATGTTCCTCCTCTCCAGCATAGGATCTAGAGTTGTCAAACACTTCCTAAGGGTTTGGCCTGAGGAAGTTCTTGATTATTTGAACTAAATACTGTTTATAATGGATGAGTACTAGTCTGTGCAAAGTCAACTGCCAAACCCTTGTAGAGTCACCATATAGCAAAGCATTTGTTTTGTGGACTATGTCAGCGTGAGTAAGTCTTACTGACTTTCCGAATTAAAAATCATCTAAACGTCTAAACTTCTGTTCTGCTAGTGCTCACATCTCTGTTAAATGAGCTTTGGATGAAACACAGAGGGTATTTGCATGCCTTCCAGTTGTAACAGTATTTGCTGTCTTTACTAAGCATCATTTGGTGTGGAGGAAAAGACATTTCCTGTTTTTATTAGTAACTAAGTTATACAGTCATGAATGTTCTGGGCTAGAACACCTGTCTTGCAACACTTGTTCTTACAAAGCATTTGTTTTTAGAATGGGTGAAAGACCAGTTTTTAATGAATGTTATGCACTGACCTTGACAAATCTGTTACGTTCATCTTGAGGCTCTTAACTTAGTGTGTAAAGCTTTTGAGAGAGGGCTTCACAATGATGTTCCTGTTGTTCCTGTTCATGTGATGGCCTGAGCCCGCCTTGCGGTGGAATTGACTTGTTCTGTGTGCCATCCTGCAGGGAAGCCAGTACACAGTTGAAGGATGAAAAGTCACCCTCTGTGCATGGCTTTTCCTTTCCTGAAAAGTACTGTAGTTAGTCTGGCAAAGCTCAGACACTTTTATCTGTGGCCCAGCAATGAAAACTGCTGGATGTACTGAGATGGGTTTATATGAAGTGGTTTCTTCCTGCCCTGTGACTTCCAAGTTGTCAGCTGTGTGCTGAAAGCTTACATAATTAAAAACCATGCAGTTGGTTTATTTTAAACATCAGGTATCCATTTCTGTCCTCTTCCAGACACAGTTCTTTTCCTCTGTGTCCTCTGCTCCATCCACTAAGTCCAGAGAGTTGTAGATAAAACAGGGTTAGTCGAAAGGGAGCTGACTACTTAAGGATGAACTACCATTCCAAAGGACCAGTAAGATACTCTTCTCCCTCTAATCCACTGAAACCAGCCAAGGAGTGTTTCCCCACTGCTGTTGAAGATGTTTGTCTTTCAGAATGTGAGTAATGCTGTGCAAGAAAAGCACTTTAAGTGTCAAAATTATTCCATCAGGTTCAGTGTCAAAGTATGGCTGTTTCCAGGAAGAATGCACGGCTTGCCATGTAGTGTGTTACAGGTAGGCTGTTAATCCACTGGGTGGCTTGGTGCTTACAACACTGAAGCTGTTTCTATTTCCAGCCAAGTCTCTTAGTGGAATACCAGTCCAAACAGATTTTGATTGTCTAGCTCTTGTCCAATATGTTCTTTTAAAGTAAATGTCAAACTCTGTCTTATCTAGTTTTTACCCTCCTCTTGTAAGACTAGCTTCCCATTACTTTCATTATCTTGACAACCTCCTTCATGTCTGCTCTAGGTATAATGTGTGGCAGTGGATGTTGTACATGGTGCTCCGGGGGGAGTCTGTGTCACAGTGCATGGCGTACTACTTCTTGAAGCAGCTCATCTGTAATACCAACTAGATTTATATTTTCCTTTTTGATGGCTGAATCACAATTTTGGCTCCAAGGCATTTCTGGATTGCTTACAGCATGATCAAGTATTTATCCTTTTTCAGTGGATGCTCTTTTAGGTTTTGAGTTCTTTATTCTACAGGCATTTGATCTTCCACTTTGTCTTATTGCACACTGTCATATTTGTTACTTGATTTAATTCTGAATTAAATCCTGATTTGTTTCCAAATACCTAGGGCACAATTCAGTATGGTGTACTCTCACATTAGTCTACAACAACTTCCAGAGCTGACTTCTTTTTCTCCTCTGTCGTAACTTATTGTACCTATTTTGAGGCCATACAGTTGGTTGCAAGTTTACAAGCAGAAGACTGAGGGCTGTACCTCCAGAAGGGAGGCTGTGTTCTGTGTCTCTCACACTCTGCATCTTTGCTCACTGTCAATGGAGAACGTGGGTTAATGACTGCAGCAGCAACAGATCCTTCAGCAGGCCTTTAACTGTCCACTCGGTCCAGCTCTGCTTCACTGTCAATCTGGAACGGAGAAGCGAGGGGAGATGGAGGCTCCTTCCAGTGAAGTCAAAGAGCCTCATCTCCCCAAAAATAAGGGAGGTACCCATGCTGTTTGTAGTATGTAGGCAGCCTGAGAAACTCAGCTGTCACTGACACTGCTTGAGCTTTTCTCCCCACCCAAATGCTTTGTAAGCATTTTCTAAAATTTTTAAGTAAGCCAGACCAGGCTCTCTCTGGCCCACCCAGCCTCAACAAG
>JBCJKH010045395.1:0-13616 GCA_039877255.1 Loriculus beryllinus | reverse complement strand
TGAGACATGGAGGGAAGCCTAGGTATGCTTTTTTTAAAAAAGCCCCATAGGCAAGGATATGAGAAACATAAATAGCTCTGCATTTTATTTCAGTCATCTCAGATTTCATAAGCACTAGAAAGTGCTAAAAAGGGAGACATCAATTACCCTTCCTTTTCTTAGAGATGCTTTCTGCACAGCTAGAGAAGAAAAGTAGACTCTAGACATGTACCAGTACTTATGTAAGTATTATTAAAAAAAAAAGTAGCTTTACAGTTTAGGTTTCATAGATTTTTTTTCTCTCTCTTTTTCAAAGGAGGGCTGGCTAGCTTAATCTAACTTATCAAACCAAAGGAAATAAATAAGACTATTAGTCTGAAGATGTAAAGAAAGAAATAATAAGATATCTGGAAAAAGATTTCTTGGATTAGTTGAACACTGATGGTAAAAAATCGCATACTGTAATCCCCATTCAAAAATCACTGGTTATCCCTATGGGAAGATTCACATTTCCAAAATGAAGTAAAACTGTCAAATGCAATATTGTCTTTTCATAAGGCAATTACCAAGACTTAAGCTTCTAATAAATAGAAGTTGAAATTCCAGTTGTTGTCTGCAATAGGTTATATTAACAATTACCTAAACCATATCCAGTACTACATCAAGTCTTAGCAAGAGCTAAGATGTTCACTTCTTTAAAAAACTGCTTCTCTCATTTCGCAAATGACGATGCAGATAGTACATGAGAATACTGAATATTCTGAATAATGTATTTTGGCAATCTGATGCACTGTCACCAGCTTGAATTTCTAATAGGAAATTTCCTAGTTGAAGAAACGTTGCATTCAACTTGAAATCCCTATTAAAAATTTAATTTGCTACAAAGAGCTCATAACAGAATTAAAAATTTACATATAAGTGAATGTGATCTCAATGCATTTGTTGTATGAAAACAGTTTAATCAAAACCAGTATACAGTCTTTATAAATATGACAATATTCAGAAGCATATAGTATTATATATAAGCAATACTTCCAATAATAAAACAAGCGGAATGGATGAGATAAATTAAATAGAAGAATGTGACTACTTTTTGGAAACTATTTTGAGAATATTTTTATATATGACCAAAAAGCCACAATTTCCCAGTTAAAAAGACTAAGCTGATTAAAATCAAAATAAAAATAAAAAAAAATGTGGCTTAGACCAAGCCAAACCAGCTATAATTCTTTCCCTCTCTAGCTCAAACAAACTGGAAAACTGATAGCAACAAATGCAAATCAGAGAAACAAGTCAAGGAAGAAAACCGATGAAGGAATGAATGAGAAAAACGCAGAGTGACAGGGAGCTGTGCAAAAGCAATTATAAAAAGGATATACTAAAAAACTCTCAATGCCATGAAGAATTTTAAGAACTGCACTGGTCCACTAAGTAAGATTGGGCAGAAACATAACAACATAAAGGCAAGGGATATTAGAAAGCCTGTTATATTTTTAATCAATATATTTATACAACAGATATAAATATCTTCCAGCCCAGTTTATAATAATTTATATATTATAATATAAATAATAATATTTATAACAGCAGCAGTAGTTAAAATTTTTTGGTTAGTAGGCCCAAAAATCTTGCACTCAGGAGCTTGCACAAAAGGAATGACATAGATGGTAAACAGCAAAGAGAATGAACCATCCTCAACAGAGTCAACTGAGCTGGTTCAATATGCTTTGTTCAAGTGAAAATATGAATTGCAAAAAAAGTATCAGTCAAAAGATCTCGGCTAGAACTACAGAAAGCTGACCATATATACACACAGGATTAGGGACTCTCAGGAGAAACACTCAAGGTTTGGAAAAACATGGAAGGATGGTGAAGGAACAGATCATCCCAGATAATCCGCTAAAATACAGGTTACCACTGTGGTCAAAAAAGCTAGGATCCATTGATAATTTAAGGAAAGAACACTAGCAAAAGTAGTGCTTCTGTCAACCCTGGCTTTCTGATGCCAGCAAAAATCATTACTGGGAAACTTCATTCCAAAAGAATTTGGGAAAGCAGGAAAAAATTCAGAAGAGTAATACTAATAATCAGAGTAAAGAAAACAAAGGGAGAAAGTATTATTTAATAAGTAGAAGGCAGGCACTGAATCTGTAAGATGGACTTGTATCAGCACTACAGAAAACAAATGCAAGAGAAGGAAACACTCAGATTATCAAGCAAAGATAAAATAAATCCAGTAGCTTGAACATAAGCAAATCTAGAGAAGAATAAAGTGAAGGCACTTAACAAAATCTATTATTAAGAGCAACAATGGACTTCGACAAAGGCACAATTGAAAGTAATACCTGAGGAAATCCCATTTAAACAGAAGTATTAAAGCTGATTAAAGTTGGGGAAATCCTATTGCCTGTTTTGTATTGCAAGACCATGTGACTATCAAAATGATGTCTCTTAGTTATTCATGTATTCATGAGCCATAAAGCCAAGGGAGGGAAACTTTTCAGAAAATAAACAAAAGACAACTTAGATTTGGCAGCAGATAATGTTAGTCCCTGTATCTGAAAACTTACTACTGGCCAGAAGCCCATTTTCCTTTAAGGATATCTAGATGTTGTCAAGCACTGGGATTTCTGAATGCATTTATTTCAGACACCTTATTCAGGAGAAATATCAAAATTAGCACCACTTTGCCCATTACACTTACTTCCCAGTGAAGGAGCATCCAAATCAAGGATGGGAACCTGTTCTATTACTACAGATATATTAATTCTTACAGCACAGAGAATAAACATTTCAAAATCCATTTTAAGCAAGTTCTGCAAGAGGAAACAACCTACATTCAGGATTCATATCTGTTTTCACACATTTAAGTATCCACATTGGTAATGCAATGCATTTGGTGCTGTAGTAACCTGGGAATACATACAAGTGTTCCCAAAAAGAGCAGCAGATAAATTAAACCAGAGACGATCTACGAAATTATTTTATGTATATAAGGGTGTGTATTTTACCTAAGCATACATATTTTCTTTAATTACGGTTTTCTACATAACCATTAGGGGGTTCTAGCCATGCAAGTCACATTTATTAAAGGCAGCATGTCAAATAAGAGTTGACAATTACAGGCTATATCATACACATTATGCCAGATGGTAATGAGCCATACACAAAGGGCCAACCATCCAAAATAATCACACCATTTTCCACAAAAATGTTGAAGAGGTTATGGTTTATTACACAGTGCTCATTAGATATACAGTGGCAGCATTAGCAATTTTTCCTTCATTTGTGTCTCATTTAAGACTCTGCCCCCACAAGCTCATTCAAATTAGTACACAAGGTTAAAATCATTATGGTCAGAGGGAAAAAAAAAATTAAGTTGTATTTTTAGTTTACAATAATGGTGGATCAAAGGTCCATGGAACCTATTATTCTCTCAACTATTATCTAACACAGGATGTGAAAAAGAATGAAATTCACTGTCATTGCCATAAAGAAAGATAGCCTATTTTTAATAAGCAAACTCTGTGTTACTTAATAACACTAAGTGAAAACAATGGTTAGGTTGTGACACTAAATGACAAAAGCCATAAAATTAAAAGTTGAATCTGAACTCTCAACCTTGGCTTTGAACTGTCTCACCTGCATTTCAACTTGCCACTTCAACAGCATGGAAATATTTAACTGTTCAAGAGGCAATTCATGCTTCTAGTCTCACAACTAGAGTGCCATGTCTGAGAAATACGTGTAAGATGATTTAAAGCACCTTTCTACCCAGCTGCATATGTTGACTTGTAGCTAGAAAATTACTGTTGGAGACATTTATTTTCATGTCTTTTTGTGTTTATAGAATGTATGCGGGTAAAAAGATGTAATGAGGCAAATGTGAAAATTTGCCGGAACAAGCAAGGGTATGTTTATTGCTTAAAAACATGTCCCCCCGGACTCCAAGTGACAGCCAGCATTTGGAAGTCAAAAAATTGTGTAAGAGAGGGAGGGCACCGGACATGCCACCTGAAAACACGACTGCAGAGAACTGGCTTTTCAGTCTAAGCTCCTCTTGCGGCATGCAGAAAATCACTCAGAAATCTGGGTCTCACAGCAGGCAGCCACCCGGCTCACAAGGCCAGGGTATCCTTACACCTCCCTGCTGGCCACTCCTGCTGAGCTATTCTGCTGTTACACAAAATCCTGAATTATTCATTCAGACAGATGGCAAAGCAGTGAAAAAAGTCAGTCAGTCTGCAAGAGATTACAGGGGAGAAAGGTGGGACACCTGGACCTGTTCCACAAAGTTATTGGGAGGGAAACATTACCTGCTCAGGCATTCCTGACCTCGTGTCCTATATCCCTGGGTGAAGAGGATTTTTCTGAAGATTCAGACAATCCCAGGGATTTGTATCTTTTCAAATACTTGAGGGAGCCAAACCTGGACTTCCTGCATTGCTGGTGAATACTTAGTGGCTAAAGAACACAGAGCAATGTTAGCAGCACATCTCCAGTTTGAGAACCCCCTAGATAATTTCCTAGTTAAACTAGCCAACAAATTTCAATTTTACAATTTTTTGAAAGATAATAAAGCATGTTTTATTTAATAGAATCTTAATAATAATAATAATACAAAAAAAATCTTACAAAACTAAAAAGAGTTCCATTAATTCCAGACAATGAAAGTCTATGATAACTGAACAGGTACTCTGATAACTAAATACAGTAAACAGTTTTCTATCAACAACAACAATTTGCATCAAATTCATTCTACTACCTGCCAGTGGTACAGTTCATTTTATTACTGACAAAATTACCTTCCCCAACAAGGTGGCATTTTCACTAGCAGGCACCAGCAAATATGAAACAAATATGAAACTTGTGCAATATGAAACAAACACAAGCCCCTGACTAATCATAAAATCCAAAGGCCATCAGGCTGATTTAAAGGTCTAAGCAGAACATAGCAAACATTATGCAACAGTCTTACAGTTACTTTCACACTAGGTTTCCAGACAATGCAGAGTAAGTTTGAATTCTCTAATGTTAATTCAAAAATGGAAAGCCAGTGGCCGATTCCAAGAAAGCCTCTCACAAGCAAGCCCACCTCTGCACAACTACCAGTGGCCTAGGAAAAACAGAATCATCACTGACTCCTTAAACTGCAGTACCATGTGTTTTTTACAGCTGAAGGTAAAAATAAGACATTTGAACCCAATGAGGTGGAAGAAGAGCAAGACAAAAGAGTTTAAAATGGAGCTAGCTTTACGTTCTTTTTTGGTTTGAAGTGAGCAAGTTGCAGGTATTTTAACAGGAGTCTAAAAAAGGCAGGGTAAGAGCTGAACAAAAGCTGTGGCAAGAGCTGAACAAAAGCTTTGGCAAGAGCTGCTGTAGCCTGGCCTTAGAAAAAATGGGATGGTAGGATACATGATGCAAAGAAAGAACATAACTCAGAGCTGAGTAAGCCTTATTGATAAAAATAAATAATTTAAAACAAAAACTGAAAAGATGACGTATGTACCAATGGATTACTTTGTGGATTGGATGACAGTGCTGTCACCAAAGCATGATGATGGAGAAAATCACTTATTTTGTTATGGAATGACCAAGATTCCTTCCCTTATGTCAGCAGCATGTGTTAGCCAGAGTGCTTACGAAAGGACTCTAGGCATGACCCAGGATACGCATCCATCCAGGGTTATCTAGATTTGTTCTATAGGCCCTTAAAACCAAGTATCCTCCTATTAAATCTCATAAATCTACTCCGTAACAAATTTTACATCTTGGTTTAAAAATAATTTTGACTATTCTGTGTTTTATTTAACCAAAATATTTAAATACTTGCACTAAAACCAACTGTGAAGGGAAATAAAAGGTCTCACACGCAGGTAAGTGGAAGAAACAGGCTGCTAACAATTAATCTTATGATAATTCTTTCTCTTATCTTATATCAGTTGTTCCTCGGCCCTCCAAGACTTTGAAGCATGGCTATCATTTTATCTGTAATGATTAGGGGAGGTTATTTGAACCAACACAACAGAAATTCCCATTCCTGTGTAGTGCAACTATGCACAGACCGCCAGCATGAATTATCACTCCCAGTGTTTCTCTGAAATATCTCTGAAGAGTTTGTCTGTAATTGTATTCAATGTAGCTGAAAGTTAAGGTGCAGTAACCATGACATTAAAGCTCTGCTACTAATGACACTTGAAATACACAGAACATCTTTATGTGAGAGAAAAGAAGGTAACCTTTTTTAGGCAGTGAAGAATGAACACCTGATAAATAAGCAGTCCTGTAGAGACTAGATTGTTCATATGTCTAACTGCACAAGAAAAGGCATGAAAAGATACAGTGTGAATCACCAGAACACAGTGTACCAGATAGGGCTGGGTTTTAGTTTATATATATAAATATGTACATATTTTATCATGCTTATATAGATCATGCTATATATTCTGAAATACCAATAAATATCCAACTCACAGAGGGGAAAAAATCAAAAATCAAACCATACACTGCTTGCACAACCACAGGTACTTCATGCCATCAAGGAAACCTGTCCTTCTGAACAGCAGTAACAGCATTTATGTTAGCGATTAAAAGCATGGTTATCACACCTGCTCTCTTTTTCCCTTCTGAACTTCCAATATTCAGAACTGGAGAGGGACATCAATACCATAAATTAAAATGTTTTATTGTAGGAATGTTTTCGCTTTTCACAAAGCAGAAGTATGCAGCAGATGGGTAAGGCAAGCTACTTACAAGGAAGGAGACTAATAGCTAAAGGGAGACAGCAGACTTCTCGGAGACCTTGCCCCTTACACCAGGTGTGTTGACAGAACTGCCAGCAGGGAAAGGATAATAAACCTTTTGGAGCAAGGCAATTACTGCTGCTTCTGGGACAGTATCAGCATAGTAACAAGCATTTGGTGCTGCTGATGCCTGCAAAGTTTTATCGTTATTCTTAGTATATAACCTATGCAAATGGAGTATTGAGGAATATTGAGAGAATGTCTTTTGATGAAAAAAATAACCTACTATTGTACCATTGGTGTAATTTCCATCTGTTTTTACCTTACTTACAGCAGTTCTATATGGTATTTACAAATCTCATGCTTTCATTTTTTTGGCCTTTCATCCCAGAATGATTCAGTCTACACAATTTAATAGGGTATAAAACATCATCAACCAATTCAAGCAACATTAACCTCTAGTGAGTGATGGTGGAAAGACAGCTATATGCTAATAAGCCACCTTCAAGAACAAGCTTAATTTCTGCAGAATTCTTACCTGAGTCCATAAAATAGGATCCTTTACTGATTGCAGTCACTACTGTAGTTTTGCTAAAATTCAATTTGCTGACTGGAACAGCATATGAATCTAGCTGAACTTTTTGTACTGGTTTTATTACGTGAGTATCAGAAGCCAGAATGAAATTTCAGCTCTAAGAGACTGATGTAAGCTCTCCACAAAACACTGTTTTGGTGAAACATAACAATTATGTGAAAGAAATCAGAAATACTGCACAGTATCTGAAAAGTTTCATCCCTTTCTAGAAATATTAGATGCAAAATTTACTTGGCTGCATCTTCTCTTTCCACAAAAAAGTATACACAAATTTGACCAAGTCCTTGGAAAAATTAAAAACTGCAACTGCAAATACTTTAATGGACTTCAAGAGCTGGGCAATCAAGCTCCTAAAATCTCACATGCACTGAATGTGCTTCATAATCATGCTGTCAGTGCTGATCAGTAGTTTTCAATTGCTGCAAACACTAGAAAAACACACCACCTGTTTTCTTTCGACAGCCCAAGCACCTTCTCAAATACAGCACGTCCATGTTGTATTCATACTCTTGAAATCCTTATCCTTAATTCTCTAACTCCTTATTCCCCTTCTCAAATCACTTACTACTTTCATCGTACATGTTTCTAGTAACTTAAATTCAGAATGTAACCATTATCTCCAAATCTGGACATGCTAGTCTTGCAATCCCTCTATACCTAAAGAATCTTATTAAATAACAATTTAACTTTCGTCTTAATCTAACAGCCAAGGTGTAACAAGCAAGGACTAACATTCTCCATTCCAATCTATTGAAATACCATCTCATGCCCATTGAAAATGTTTCTGTGAAGATGATTCATTTCTGTGAGTCATTTTCATTAGGTTAATTCTTGCTACTGTTCCTTAGTAATTTCTCTTCCGCTGCTGCATCAAAAAACCCAAAACCACTCTCCCTGTGAACATGAAGATCTACCATATGAAGACATCAGCATGCACTCTTATTTCACAGTCAATGTCTACTTCAAAAAGAGTCAGCCCAAAAATTTGTTTCTCTCAGTCCAGCTGTCACCCCCTGAAGAAAATTCAGTTTCTGAAACAGGAATTTTTGATTTTACATTCTTCTCCAGAGTTCAACTTAGAACCCTTTCTCTCTCCCTTCAAAAAGAAAACAAACCAACACAATAACCACCAATTCATGTGGAAGTTTTAGGCAATCTTCTCTTGCCTCTTCATATTTTTCATGCCAAAGAAAAATTATTACCACCTTTAACAGTCCTGCCTATAGCACTACAGTAAGTGGTAGATTGTCTTTCCTTGTATTTTCTCTATCTACCAACCTGTGTGCACTCATAGGCCCACTTTTATATTGGAATATATTACAAATATTAAGGATTCTTTGTCCAGCAACACAATGTTCTGTCTACACCACCCACAATAACAGGCTGAGGGGAGAAGGGTGGTTAATTATCATTATTTGCTTTGCAAGCATATCAGAGCTGACAAATTCCACAGGATAATCTACTGAAAATTAAAGGACAGACACCAGTGAAACAACTGAATCAATTAATTTACTTAATATATAATGTGGCCAGGGTCCAGAACATGCTGTTATTTCAAGTGGAAGAGAATGGATGTTGCATGGTCCTTACGCAGTCTCCTCAACTCTAATAAAAAAAATATCTTCTGAGCTAGGAAGGCAATGCTCATTAGCAGTCAGGTCCACTCTTATTTATACTCAATCCCAAAACAATCTGTTACCACCACAGAAACAACATGTTCCCCATATATATTCAGATGTGCCACAGATAATTACATAATTCTATATACGTATACTTGTGGAGTATAATGAAGACCGCCTCAACTGCACCCCAGCAGAAAAAAAATTCTGTAGTATCTTCAGTTACGTTGTATCAAAGTACTGACAGAATCATATTAATAAAACTAATACATATAGTAAGTCATGCTTCATATTGCTACAGTTTCTTGAGTATTATTAGAAATTTGTATTGAAACTGAGTAACTGTATAGCAAAATTTGTCAAGGAAGACGTTATTAGGTTGTGCTTGGGAACAGGACAGCTGGTACTTAGGCAGATGGGAAAGCATGGGAGATATTTTGAGATTTGTAGGATAAATAAATTACATAGATACATGTACTTAACAACTTGCTGTGAAGCTATTGGTCATAATGACATCATGATTCTGATGAATAAGCAGTCCCTAGAGCTGTTCTGTGCTTTCATCGCAGCACTGGTCTGTGCTTAGGTGATGGCTGGAAATTTCTCTTCACAAATACTATTTTATTTTTTGCAAAGAGAACATGAAAGTTCTTAAGTAGAAGTTTATTGCAAGGGAAAGATTTTACAGCAAACCACCAAAGAACAGCTCTGGCGAAGTGCTATGATGTGTGGAGATGCCAGGCAGGCTATGCTAGGTCTTGTTACCTACAGGTCATCAGGCCTTTCTTTGACAAGTTCCCACTAGGGTGAAGATAGGACTTTGTTGGTCCCATAGCTGCTCCTGACCCACTGCAGAATTTCATCATTGCTGCACAATGCTATGCTGCACATTGTGGTAGTCCAGCAGTCACTTCACAAGCAGTGAGAGGAGGAAGCTCCAGGAGACAGCAGGCACTGTTATGATTTCTCCAAGGTAAGCTATCCCTACCATGCCTTCTGTGATACTGAACATTACTTCCTTTTTTGAAAAACAAAACCAAACCCCTTTGTAATATACACACTGAGTTTACCTTGCTCAACTATCTAGGGCTAACCAGACATTCTGAATTAGATTTGATCCAGATCTCTGCAGTCTTCAATGCAGTGCCTTTTGATTTATTCCACAGCATAAGGAGAGGACCTTTTCATATTCAACACATAATTGCTGTATTTGCACACACTGTGTATGCTGAAAACAATAAAAGTTAATGAAGTACTGGTTGTAATGAATTAGTAATATTGTTAGATTTATGTTTGGAGTTTATTGTTGTAGGTGGAAGATGATCAATACGAATGTATAATCAAGTTGTATGTGCTTTTCATCACCTGAGACTCCCCTTGTAAATGAGATGAAGAATCTCACAGGACTTCTCCTATAGAGTGAAAACTAAATAGAATAATTCAGAATAAGAGCTTAGATTTTCTCTTACTGAAATTAAGGGAAAGCTACCAAGGACTGGGAAAGTTATACATGTTTTAAAGATCATAAAAGACATCACTATTCATATTTTGACATACTTTTGCCATTATCTTTCAAACAAATGATTTTTTCAAGAGTACTGTACTTATTAATGTACTTTGATACAGAATATTTTAGGACTGTGCATTTTTTCTGCTAGTTAATTAGCTAAGCTTCAAAAGCGCATGTTAGTTGGGATACCGCACCTTCATTGAAAGCCAGCCTTCCAGAAGATAGGAATAAGAACAGTAGGTCCCAAAGGAAATTATTTTTATGATAAAGAGTCCTAATGTGCCCCAGTAAAGGTGAGAACTGATTGTTATGGCCTATTGTTACTATAATTAGAAGTCAAACACCAATTAGCAGTTCCATTAATAAGATTAATCTCTGCAATATCTGCAGCTGAGACCCAGGGCTTGTGTGCAATAAGCCAATGTGAATCTGAAGTGCAACAGCTATTCTGCACTAAAACTCACACTTTGAATATTTACACCAGACAAAAGAAAAAAAAGTGCTCTGCCTTCTTTGAGTTTAAACATGTCCTATCATGACTTACATGACTGATGGGAAGAGATACAATGCAGCATGAAGTCTCCCAAACTCTCCTGACAGCCACTCCCTCTGCAATGCACCAGGTCTGGGTAACCTAATTCAGTTTGCCATTACTAACAAACTCAGACAAATAGGAATGTAAACCAAACAAAACCCCAAACAACAAAACAAACAGAAAAAAACCCCACCAAACTCTATCTTTTTACAAATATGGAAGTACCCTTCACATAACAGGAGTCCATGACAGAGTTAGGCGTAATTTATTTACTTCAAAATACAAAGGTAAGAAACAGTCAAATACAGTCTCCCAAGTTACTACACTGTACAGCTCAGATTATGGAAACAGAAAGAAGGGCGAAGTCTGAAGACGAGGTGAAAGGTCACATACTCATGCTCTTTGTGTAGGAACCAAAATAATAATTTCTATGATCATTCTTTGATTTTATTTCATCTGAGTTTATTTCATCTTTTACAATAACTTTCCAACAGATAAATCTACACCATGAAAGCCAGAAAGAAGGCTTTTGTAACATTTAGTAACAAAGAGGTCAAGGCAACCTCTAAGTGCCACTTACAGTGTTACAAGACAATCTAACCTTCACCAAAATCTACGCATGTTTGCCACGGCTTATTAGCCCAGAGGCTTTCTAATGGATTTGTGTTTTCCTTTCTTCCTTTTAAAGGGAGACTATCTGATTCTTTGTGTGGAACTATTAATTAATCAAATAGAGATTTTGAAGACACATTTCAGTTGGAAAGCAGTTAAATGATTATTAAAAATAACAAACACCTTTAAGCTAGTCTACAGTACAAAGTATTTGCTGGCAAAACTTTACTGGTGAGGTGAGCAAGTGAAGGTACAGCTTGCACAGCAAAAGACCTCCTTTGCAGGGTAACATTTACCTGTTCCTAAACGAGAAGGTAGTCCTTCACTATTGTAGTCATCTGCTCCAATCGGAGATTTGACAGTCTGCTGATTCAAGACCAGCATTACCATCTTTCAGCTGTTAGGCTGCATTCACAAGGACAGGACAGAGGCTACTTGCCAATAAGTGGAGCTCTCAGAGATTGCAGAGCCCAAAGTGCACATCCTCATGGAGTATTCTGTTTATCACTCCAAGTGTAACAACCTTTCCCTTTTTTTTTTTCCAGGTGTACTCATACCTCATACACTGTTACGCTAAACACACAGAGTGTGTGTTTCAGATTCCTCTCAACCATAAAATCCCAGTTCAGCAGCAGTCCAGGACACATGCAGAAGTAAAATCCACAAACCAATGTTCGTTTGTGTATATCTGTGAAAACCACAAGTCTCAAAACATACTATAAACACTATTTAAACTCTTTTGACTACGCTAGTCCATATTTATCTTTACAAACTGAAGTTGTCCAAGGATCATCAGTCACATAGCTTCAATTCCCTGGAGGCAGCCTGATTGTTTTTCATGCATACAGCAATTAAAGACTGCTCTAACAAGCACAGCATCACCTCTGCTACACCTGCCATGGCATGGGTTTTGGAGAAAGAACAGATAGAGCTGCAGATGGCGAGCTGTCACCTGTGAGAAATGGAAGATATTCCTAGTGTCCCCACTAATATACAGCAACTTTTGGTGGCATATCCCTAAAACAGACAAGACCTCTAAGCTTGTATTCTTACAGTAAGTGTTGACACAGCCCACATTACTAATTCTGAAAATCTGGGGTGGAAAGCTCTTTGGATATTTCATCTCTCAGATGACCTTATGGACACCTAACAGGCTAGATTGATTATGCCAGCATCTGTGTGGCCTCTCGTGAGCTACATATTCATGACTGCACAGCAACTACAGCATTAAAAAAAAGAGTATGAGGCCACAGACAGGGCGTAGAAAGTTCATTCATCTGTTTAAAACACATTTTGATTATCACCATATGCAGACTATGGTCTTGAAAGACCTGACTTTCACGAATAAAGCTAGACAAGTCTGACCTCATTGCTGGAGGTTGGTCTACAGACCTGAGATCCCTTCCAGCTTGATTTATCCTGAGAACCCAGATGTACTATCAGCAGCATCTGGTTTACCCTGAAAAGAGGTAAAGTGTTGGTTTAATATCTAGAAAAGCTGCGAATAAGCTAGATGGAGCTGCAAAGGGACAGTGCAATATGCCCTCTGTGCTTAGAATGACACCTACCTGTCTGACTGCTTTGCAACCAAAAAAACTTCCAGCAGAAAAGAAACTAATAGATGAATAAACCCTCAGGTTAAGATGGGGTATTTCTTGAAGGGCTCTTAAAAATTACTACTGGAACCCAACCAGCAGAAGACCCATCACTCTAACAAGGAATTGGCATCTGCTGCTATCTTCCACTTAAACTGGGCTTTTGTTGCAAGCAACATCAATGTTGGTACCAAAATTGTTACTAAAACGTCAAGTAAAAGGAATACATGCTCGTAATCACTGCCACTACAGTATTACGACCACTCTTCCAAGCAGCAGGAAGAGTTGAAATTCAAAGACAAATTTCTCCAGTGAGTATCACTGTCTTGTAGGAAAGCAAGTTCATCTTAGAATCACAGAATCATAGAATAGTTAGGGTTGGAAAGGACCTTAAGATCATCTAGTTCCAACCTCCCTGCCATAAGCAG